>SKCR01019056.1:0-44162 GCA_019454045.1 Zanthoxylum bungeanum | reverse complement strand
CCGACCACACAAGTTTGGGTCCGAGCACTTATGAGCGGTAACCCAACCACTTGAGATCGGATGACCGGGCATTATCAGATCGATAGCAGCATTCTCAGTTCAAAGGATTATTATGACCGACCACATGAAGACCGACCACATGAAGACCGACCTCGTGAAAACCGAGCATAGGGCAAGACATGTTCGAGAAGATAAGGCATTCTATCCATACAAGATAAGATAATAAGTTATCCTATTTTCATAAAGAGAACTGATGAGTCAGTATCCTAAAAGGATAAAAGAAGTAAAAGAATATCTGATTAGGAATCCTTATGGGAAAATGGAATAGTTTCAACTAGGAAATTCTTGTAGGAGAAGGAATCTGATTTCTACACTATTATAAATAGAAGGGTAGAGTGTGCATAAAGGGAACAAGTTGAAAGTTGAGATGAGAATCAATATCAGAATCATCAAGCTCTGACTTGTAAAAACAAAAAAGAGATCTGAAAAGCGTGTTTGAATAATAAAAGTATCATCCTGTTTGTGTCCGTGGACGTAGGTCGGATTCAAATCCACCGAACCACGTTAAATCTCATTGTCGATTGGTGAATTTATCTGTCTTTTGCTAAATTTGCTTTTGGTCCCTCATAACCAAACAAATTCACTATTGAAGGAGGATTACCTCGGAGGTGATATTCCTATATTACCCTGAGACCAAAATCAGCCGTCAACAAGAATATTTCAAATTAACTGAAAAAAGACAAAACACTATCCGGAATGAAACCAGTCCAAACCTTACAACTCGAGCTGTTCACGGTATATTTAGCCAAACAATGAGCTTTAACATTACAATACCTATGAATGAACCTAAAATCGGTCTTCCCTAAACTCGTAGACATTTTCCTAATCTCCGAAATTACCCACCCAATTTCTTTATCATTATCAACATGTCCATTAGCAAGAGACACAACATTAAGCGCATCAGATTCCACAATAATATGCAGTAAGTTCAAGCTTTTAGCAAGCTTTAGACTCATCAACATTGCCTCAGCTTCAATGAAGTCCACGTTATCTCTGAAGGTAGTTAGGTGACATTCAACTGCTATTATATCCCCTTTGTCGTTATGAATAATGGCCCCTAAACCAACACAACTTCCATTATTGTCTGTAGCCGCATCTACATTAATATTGAACCAGCCACAAGGGGGAATAGTCCACCTGCGAGAAACCATGCTCCCAACATCATTCTAGCAAACCATTCCCTTTCGCACCCCCTGTATGAATCAACTAAAGTCTCAGCTCTGTTCATGATATACCACTGGGTCTCCACCTTTTTTTGAAATAAATATTGATTTCTAGTGAACCATAAGGACCGCAACAAAGATACCAACACCTCAAGCTTATCTTTGGACAGGACAGATTTGGCGCTAATTAGCAAGTTCCACAGGTCTCCAAGATTCTGCCATTGGACGTTTTGCAACCACTCTATATTTTTCCAGATGGATTTAATGGAGTTACACCCAACCAAAGCATGAAATATATCTTCCTCACCCTTGCCGCACCTCTGGCAGTCAGAAGAAGCAATGATTTTCCTTCTATGAAGAGCAGAAGCTGTTGGAAGAAGGTCAGACAGTGCTCTCCAAAGAAAATTTTTAACCTTGGAAGGAAGAAGTAAACTCCATACTAACGCCCACCAGTCTCCATTTTCCTTTGAGCATCCAGCTTCATGTCGGTTCTTAGCGGTAATAGCCATATGGTAGCAGCTTCTAACCGAGAATTTTCCTTTCGCATCAAAATGTCATATCAGTTTGTCATCTTCAGCCTGGGGAGGGAGGGGGATATTCAAAATCTCGTCTGCATCTATCTTAGTAAAGTTTTGCCTAACCAAAAGCTCATTCCAACGATTACCATTTTCCAACAGAACACTGACTTTGGCTTCCATTAAAGCTCCGCTCACAACAAGTGGTCTAAAAGTTTCGGGCCTAGGGATCCAGTTATCTCTACGAATCGAGACATTTTTGCCACACCCAATTCTCCATCGCGAACCTTTTCCAATAAGCTCTCTTCCCCAAAGTATACTTCTCCAAACAAAAGAAGGATTACAACCAACATTCGCTTCCAAGAAAGTAGTATTTTTAAAATACCTAGCCTGTAAAATCCTTGAAACCAAAGATTGAGGCCTATGAATAATTCTCCACCCTTGCTTAGCCAAAAGAGTTTGATTAAAACAAAAGGGATCTCGAAAACCCAAGCCACCTTTCTTCTTCGCAACACACATCTTACTCCATTTAATCCAGTGAATCCCCCTGCAGTTTCCACTAGAGCCCCAGCAGAACTTAGCCATTTCTTTCTGAATATCATCGCATAGGCCAAAGGGAAGCTTGAAAACACTCATAGCATAAGTAGGTATAGCTTGAGCCACAGCCTTCAGGAGCACTTCTTTCCCCCCACATGAGAACAAATTTCCTTGCCACTTCTTGAGCCTATTCATAACCTTGAGCTTTAGTTCGTTGAAATATCTTCTCTTGTTTCTGCCGATCATTGATGGAAGACCCAAGTACTTCTCATGGATAGAGATCTGTTTGAGACTGAAAATACCTCTAATCCTTTCAAGCACCTGCTGTATAGTGTTAGCACTGAAGAAGATACACGATTTCTCAAAATTTAAAACCTGACAAGATGCGTAAGCATAAAAATCAAAGATTCTATTAACTATAGCAGCCTCATATGCCTTGGCTCTAAGGAATATCAGGCTATCATCTGCAAAAAACAAGTGAGAAATGGTAATATCTTTCCCAAACCGAATACCCTTGAAAAGATTGGCCATTTCAGCTTGATTGAGCAGCGCGAAAGAACTTCCCCACACAAAATGAACAAATAAGGCGAGAGTGGACAACCTTGTCTTAGTCCTCTTGAGGGCTTCACAGAACCTCTGGCTTGACCATTCACAATAACAGAAAAAGAGGGAGAACTAATGCACCTCATGACTAGCTCAATCCAGTTCTCAGGGAATCCCATTTTTTCCATAATTTTGCTAAGAAACTTCCATTCCACCCTATCATAGGTTTTACTCATATCCAATTTGAGGGCCGCCATACCATTACCTACCCCTTTCAAGCTCCTCACTTTATGCATAAACTCATAACCTATAATAATGTTGTCTGATATAAGCCTGCCTGGTATGAAAGCACTCTGACTAGGGGAAATAATATCATCAAGAACTGATTTGAGTCTGTTGGCAATAGCTTTGGCCACGACCATGTACACCACATTACAAAGACTAATAGGCCTAAAATCTTTCATCGTGCAAGGACTCGAAATCTTAGGGATTAAAACAATATAAGTCTCATTAAGGATAGATACATCACCTTTGTTATTAAGAATATGTAGACAAGTTGAGAGAAAATCCTCCTTCACATTTGCCCAATGATTAATGAAGAAGGCTGTGGGAAAGCCGTCAGGGCCTGGAGCTTTATTTGGGTCCATCTGGAACAAAGCTTTTATAATCTCATTCTCAGAAAAAAGGTTCATCCAAAAGATCAGCGGAGCTGCCCTGAATTTTCGTCCTTATACAACTCGCAACAGCCTCAATACCCTCGTCTGATGGAGTGGAGGACGTGAAAAGATCATCAAAATAATTGCAAGCCACCCTGCCAATACCCTGGTCATCTTCAATCCAATTACCATCATTGTCCATAATTCCCTTGATAGAATTTTTCCTTCTTCTTTCTGAAGCCCTCGCATGGAAGAATTTAGTGTTTCGGTCGCCATCTTTGAGCCATCCCACTCTAGCCCTTCTCCTCCAATAAGTTTCCTCATACTCCAAAATTCTGTCAATTTTTTTCTCTGTATCCTTGAACCTCTCAAAATCAGAAGATTGAACATTGTCCTTTAGCATCTGGTACAGATCATTTCTAAGGTTTTTCAATTCCGTATTCCTCCCCTTGAACTCCATGTAGCTCCATTTCTTCAGCATTCTTTTCGCCTCATCTGATTTTCTTTTAAAGCTTTGCACCAGACATCATACTCTGCCAAAACCCCCCTCTTCCAGCAATCGTCCACTATCTCCCTGCATCTATCAAAATTGCTCCAAGCTTCTTCATAGAAAAACCTTCTCGCCCCCTGCCTTAACCCATTCCCTTGTGCTATCTTTCTGGAAAACTCAAGACTGATAGGACAATGGTCAGAAGCCCAGTTCTCTAAATTCCTCACTTCCCATATATAATTCAAGTTCCGCCACTTACTATTAGCCAAAAAACGGTCCAATCTCTCTTCAATATGCATATGCTCACCTCTTCTATTAGACCATGTGAATGATAAGCCCTTAAATCCTAAATCAATTAGGTCGCTCTCCCTCAAAGCTTATTTGAAGGCAGCCATACAACTAGCTTCCCTCATTTGCCCCCCTTCTTCTCCGAAGACTCCAAAATTTCGTTGAAATCCCCAAAACAAATCCATGGGATATCAAAGAGCAACCCTAATCTCTTCATTAACGCCCAAGTATGGAATTTTTGGTTTGATTCAGGGTGACCATAAATACCCGTAATGCGGCAGAGATTCCCCATCTCATCCGTCAAAAAAGCGTCAATGTGATGAAAGCTGAAGGATTTAATACATAACTCACACTCTTTCCCCCCAAAAAGGGCCAGACCCCCACTGAGACCCACCCTATCAATTGGGAAACAAAAATCAAAATTGAGACTCATTCGAATCTCTTCCAAAAGGTTGGCCTGCATTTTAGTCTCACTGACGAACATAATATCAGGCCTATTAAATTGGAGAATTTTCCGCAGATTCCTGAATATCCGAGGATTCCCCAAACCTCGGACATTCCAGTGCAAAATCTTCATACTTTTCGGCGGTGCTGCTCCACAGCCACCGCCGTTTCTTTACTCTCATGGTTTTTGTCATCACTCCCAGAGGTAGTTTGGTTGTTAAAGCTGGTCTCCTGTGAAGGCTTCTGAGACAGAGATAACATATAATCCCTGCTCAAATCTATACTATTATGATAGGTCACACAACGTTTTTTTAGCAAGAGAGATTTCTTCGCAAAACTCACCCAATCCCCTCTTAAGCCCATTCTCGTTAGCAAATTTCGTAGTCCCAACCTGTTTCATGGCCTTGTGCTTCTATTTCTTGGGGCCTTTAGAAAACTGGGCCAGCTTCGGCCCAAAAGAATCTCGATCCACATCTCCTTTCTTAGTAGGGTTGTCAGCCATGTCAAATCTTTTACCTTTCTCAGAGCAATTTGACATCTCCAGGTCCACAATAGCATTAGACCCATCACTTCCATCACTCGCTTGTTCCAATAAAAAAGTTTTAGGTTCTGCTATATCTGACACCAGACTTTTTCCTTTAGCTCTGTGAACCTGCTTTTCCTTTTGCATGCTAGATAAAAATCTATCGGAGTAGTCACTGGGGGAAATGTCTGAAATAACCTTGTTTGAAAAGTTCATCCCTTCCTTCGGCTTCTCCTCTGAGTTCTCAGATTTGCTACTACTACCCCTCTCAGGCCCGCTGGCATCACCATACACTGGTATGTCATCTTCCTCCCTGTGAGGCCCCTTATCATTGGCTTCCAGCTCTGAAGACTTGCCTTTTTTCCACCAAATCTCGACCCCCTCAATTTATCCCCAAAAGCCTCAGCCTTTAACCATGGTCCGTATGAGAGATTGCTAAGTTCATTAGCATTAACAGTAGCAGTCACTCCCACTTCAGAACATTCCTTGAATGGGTGCCCAATTCTGCCACAATTATAACAAAAATTATGGAGCTTCTCGTAAAGAATTGGAAGCATCACTCCCGGATCATTGGTATTGGTCTTGACTAGTAATCCTTTCTTCAATGGTTGTTCTATATTAACAGAAACTCTTACTCTTGCAAACTTCCCCAGATATTCTCCTAATCTGCTTCCATCCACTTCCAACACCTCCCCAACTTTACTAGCTAAACTAGTAACTGCTTCCACATGCATGCTCATAACTGGGATATTATGAATCTGGATCGAAAAGGAAGTGTGGGTGAATTTTTGTTGTGATACCTCACCTACCCCCACTATTTCAGCAAGAACACGCAGAGAATTATCAAAATGCCATGGCTCCGAAGCTATAACCCTTCTCTTATCAACTTCCGAGGAAAAATGGAAGATGAAGATGTTATTCCCAAGGCTTTCCACAGAAACCTCTTTTATGGTTCTCCATATTTGAACAATGCCAGTTCTAAATGCTTCCATGTTGATCCCCTTCGTCGACATCACCTTCCCCACCAACGAATGGCCTACAAGATCCCTCCCTTTAGCCACTAAATCCCATTCCAATACAAACGTATCGTTCTCCTTACCATGGATGTTCAAAGACCCGCACAACCTAACCAGCTCTTCGGTATCCATGCCACAAGATTTTCAGGAGGTCACAGATCCCTTCTAATTAGAGCTCTTCAGTAAATAAAGTTAAACTTCTTCAGTCATAAAAGGCTGAGACCTAGGGTTAAAAAACCCCAATCTGCTTCTACTATCTCTCACTAAAAAAGAGAGAGAAAGAGAAGAATCTATGCGGTTCAATTTATTTGGTTCAATCCCATCTCATATTCCTACTTTGAAGTTCCTCCATATCTGCACATTATATTACTTGAATGTGTATATGAATTAGTTGACTCCTTATTTTATATAATTTTTTTTTGGAATCGTAGGAAATTTTGTCGTCAAACTACTCATTCCGGATTTAAACGAAGCAGGTAAAACCTCTGACTGTCACAAACTCTTACAAGAAACACACTCCCTGAATTCGAACCCAGAACCTCAAAGTGAGATCCTGAACCCTATACACCAAGTCATGCCTCTTTGGGACTTATTTTATTTAATTGTTATACCGTACGAACAAAAAATCCAAAAAATAAAAATAAAAATAAAACAACATATCTAAATTATATATATCTCCCTCTAACCTATATAGTTCTAAAAAAAAATAACTCAACAGCATGGGCACGTTCCAACTTCTACAAGAGACAAATTAAAAAAGAGAACCCACAACCAAATTTCATCATTCAGCTTCCACATGTTAAACAAAAACAAACAATCATAAGATATAAAATTTTACAAGATATTCCAACATCTCATTTGCTTCCTAACACTTCATGCAATCAGCAGCAAAACACAAATTAAAGTTGTAACTGCCCTGAAGCTTTCCTTGGTGATCTCAAAGCAGGCCTATTTATTTCTTTCTGATGATGGAGGAGGTCGATGTTGCTCTTGCAGTCTTTCTACAATGTAGCCTGCACATATAGCAACAGTTGTTATAAATCTTGGGCTTGTCTTTAGTTTTTCTCTAGTTTTTATCTAGTTACCTTTATACTTGTTTTGTAATACCATTCGGCAAAACTTTTGTTTGGGCTCATTTTTTTTGAGTCGTTGTTATGATTAATATTAACATCCCCTCTTCTATCCAAAAAAAAAAAAAATGGAAAAATAAACAAAAAGTAAATATTATATCAACATGCCAACTTGTTTGCATACAGAAATATTGAGTATTGTGGCTCAGAAGCACCTCGGATACAAATATAGCTCATAGACCTAATTAATGTGACTGAGCAAGCTCGCATATGCAGAATCTTGCTCATTTCTCAACCATGATGGTAGTATATCAACGACAACAATAAAAGAAATCAAAACCCACAACAGAATAATTTTCTAAATATACTTTTGCATAGATACTGTTCACGACTGATTTTCGTTTTAGGGGCAAATCGGTAAACTTATTCCTCGAATAATCCTCATTCAATTGTGAATTTGTTTGGTTTGGGGACCAAATACAAACTTAGCAAAAGATGAGAAAACACACAGACAAAACAGAGGGTTTAACATGGTTCGGCGGAATGGATCCAACCTACATCCACGGGCACAAGGGAAAATGAAACTTTTATAACGTGGTCGGGTATGACCGACCTACTTATCTCTCAAGCTCATCTGACCGACCTCTACAAGCTCACTCTTACACTTAAGCTTTTTGCTCTCTATTTTATAAGTTGTGTGTGAAATAGATTTTTGCTCCAATCCCAAAATCCCCCCTCAAAATGAGTTCTCAACCCTTTATATACTAGAGAAAATTCTAATGTTTCACTGTCTATGACATCAGCTCATATCACATGTCATTATTGCAGTAGTAACTCTCCTTAGCTTCCTACAATTCTGCCAATCAAAACACTTCCTTCTATGTATCTGCACCGATCTATTGCGGCATATGGCAGCTCAACTCTGCCACCTTTCTGTCACTGCACCGGCCTATATGGCGGCTCGGCTCTGTCACCTTTCTGTCACTGCACTGGCCTATGGCGACTGACAGAAGCTACTTTTGATGAGAACCATTGCTTTTCCCTGCGAGAACTCGGGATACTGTAAGTCATTCCCCGGTACCCATGCTGGTGTACCGAGGCAAATGACCACCTCGGGTCCAAGTGATTTGCTGAATCTGATATCTTCTCATCAGTTCGGGTATGATCTGCTGAGCCGATCCTCATTCTGACACGAGGCTCTGAATGCCTAACTGCTCTAAGAGTCTGATGATGGGGCGATCTGACCTGACCACCTTGGACCTGACCACCTCGGGTCAATCTTCCAATCTATACCTAAGTTCTGCATCGGGTTGTCTATCTGCACCTCGGGCTCAGGTCATGATCTTTTCTAGGCATCACTTCGAATTCAGGCACCTCTGTCTGACTTCTCATTCTCACAAGGACCTTGGACTTTTACCTTGTCAAGTGTAAAACTCATTAAACCATTCCTTGAGATTCTGACTTCTTATGGGCCTAAAAACCACCATCAACAGATGTCATTTTCGAGAGGCCCATCAAATCCATCTCGTTGTTGAGCCAAATTCTGAGTTTATGATGAGTCGTGTATTGGGTTAGCATCGGTACGTGTCGAAGACTCATAGGATTCAGAGTTGGCGTGTGCTGAGGAGATATTCATCTCATAAGCTGATTTATCCTCACTCTCATATCCTGTTAAGATAATTATTATATTTTTTAATTAATAATTTATTATAACATACATATCTTATAATATGATATTTACTTGAAGTCTAAATTTATACAATCATAATATAGTTCAAATCAGATGTCTACCAATCATATCGTTAAATTTCCAATTTAGTTCGGGATTCGATTATATTATGAATCCTCCCGTGGACCAAATTAACAAGCGGCTGACAATCTACATTGTGTAAAGCATTGACCCATCTTCCTAGGCGCAATGACCGGATAGCAAAAAACCATTAGAAGTAAAAGTCAGAACTTAAAGATGCATGTACATTAGCCACAGCCAGTTAGGTTGAGAAACAAAAGAAAAAGCTCAACTTGCATGAGACACTTCCCTTTAAAAGCTCATGCATTGTATAAATGAACAAATGTTATCGGCCGTAACGAGAAATGGGATATGTGTTGGTTGTTTCGTTGCCAAGTGTAGTTTTTTTCATCTTCCTAAGCATTGGATGCTATTACATGGGAAGGCACAAGGGTTTACAGGAAGGTCGACAGATGGCTGCTCAACAACTTGGTATCATTATTCAGCCGCAGCCCGTTCCTGCGCCTCCGCCGCCGTCGCCTCTGTTTCCTTCCAATAATCCTGTCTACTTGAAGCAAGAAAACGTTATGGTTGTTTGAGAATTTTCATTAGCCAAAGTCAACAAGTTATCTTTTAATTTCTATACATATATTTTGAGAATTTAGATACACTGTTGTGATTTTTTATTTTTTTTTGCACAGTTTTTTTTTTAATAATATTCTGTCTTACATGCTATAATCATGGACAATTAAGATTCAATTTAATAAATTTTTCGCTAATATTTATGGAAAAACTCAATATACAATCCAGCTTATCACCGAATCCAGATCCATATTATGATGGCTGATATTTTTTTAATTTAAAATTTTTATTTAAATTTAAACATCAAAATTTACTCATCCATTAAGTCAATTCAATGGTAGATTTTAAAGTCAAAATAATATTTAATAACATCGATTCTTCTTTTTATAATACATCCTCACCCTACCCAAACTAAATTAAATATATTCTTTAAGATTTGAACCTATAATCTCTTATTTTCATGATAAGAGTTAAATTAACTAAATTATCATTTAAGTAAATGAAATCAATTTATACACAATTAGATTAAATGATATCGATGATCTATATTTCAATTAAAATTTTAAGTTGAAATACCTCATCATCATCCTATTTTTATTTGTCATGTGAATGAACTATTATTGGAGCACCAATTATATAGTTGAGTTGTAACACCACCCCGTTTTTCCCAAGGGATGACATTTCATTTGGGCTTGAAAGTTATTGGTACTTATTTAATTTTGTATTTTCTTTTACGTCTCTTGGGGTTTTCCTAAAAAATTTCGAATATTCCTTAAAAATAAATAGTATACGAATATTTATTTATATTAATAACAGAGTTCATTTAGGAGTATTTAAAATTATATTTAAAATATTTTCCTAAAATTAAAAAAATTTAAAAATTATTGATAATATGTTAAAAACGTTAATACCCTCAACGACATAGTCGAGTTGATTTTGAAGCATCTTAATAAACTTGTCATCCGAATTTGGTCCTTGATGAGATAATAATTTAAAAACATATTTAGGCTTATCTATTTTATTATCTTTTGAACCAAAAAAATAAAAATAAAAGATAAATATGACTCATAAACTAACTCTAAATCTTTTGGCGGAAGGCCGGAAGCCTCACCTATCATGTGCTTTGCCCCACCAGCGTGGCACACATCGATATATATTTTTTTTTTGAAGATGAAATGAAATCCATTCATAAAAACATCACGAGTATATAATCATATAATCGTAAAAGTTCAAATTAAATTTAGGATATTGTAAAATTCAAGTTTAGTTAGGATAAATATAATAACATAACACAATATATGCATTATGTATTTACCACAACTAACCGAAGACTACAAAGGAAGTACTCATGGATCCTTATCAGATCTAGTAGAATGAAGACTCATGGCCCTTCATTAGGTCCAGTCAACCATTATCTCATAGACATTTATCATGTCTTGTAAAGTGAGGAGTAAAGACCCTCATGGATCTTCATCAGGTCCTGTAGAATGAGGAGTGAAGACCCTCATGGAAATTTATTAGGTCTTGTAGAGTGAGGAGTAAAGACCCTCATGGACCTTCATCAAGTCCGATCGACTGTAGTCTCATGGACATTTATCAGGTCTTGTAGAGTGATGGGTGAAAACCCTCATGGATCTTCATCATGTCTTGTAGAATGAGGAGTGAAGACCCTTTATGGACCTTTATCAGATCTTGTAGAGTGAGGAGTGAAAACCCTCATCGACCTTCATCAGTTCCAGTCGACCGTAGTCTCATTGACGTTCATTAGATCCATTCGACCGTAGTCTCATGTACCTTCATTTGGTATAATGAAGTGAAGACTCTTTTAGACCTTCATTAGGTCTAGTGATGTGTAGTCTTTTATAGACTTTCATAAAGTCCAATGGAGTGAAATCTCCATTGGACCTTCATCAAATCCAGTCGACCATAGACTCTCTTGGATCTTCATCAGGTCTGATGGAGTGAATACCCTCATAGACCTTCATCAGGTCCAGTCAATCGTAGACTCCTTTGGACTTTCATCATGTCTAGTGGAGTGAAGATCCTCATAGACCTTCATCAGGTCCAGTCGACCGTAGACTCTTTTGGACCTTCATCAGGTCCAGTCAATCGTAGACTCCACCAGACCTTCATCAAAGTCCAGTAGAATGAAGACCATCATGGACCTTCATCATGCCCAGTCGACCGTAGTCTCATGGACCTTCATCAGGTCTAGTGGGGTGGAGACTCCCTCGGACCTTCATCAGGTCCAGAGAAGTGAGGAAAATCATGCACCTTCATCAAATCCAGTCGACCATAGTCTCATGAACCTTCATCAGGTCTAGTGGAGTGGAGACTCCTTTAGGACCTTCATCAGGTCCAGCGGACTGGGAAAAATCTGAAAAGAATGAGCTATGATAACTTGAAAGAGAATAGCCTTCCTCAAAGATCAATAACTCTCATATTCTTCATACGACATAAAAAATATATGTAAGTTACTAGACTACGTTCCTTCGGATCAGACGACATAACATGATTTCAACCCTTGAGAGACACCGACTGTCCCTGCCGATATACTCTCCAAACAACAGGTAAAAGTAATTTTTTCCTTGTTGCTAACCATGATTCGTGGTTTCAAGTTCACAGGCAATGTCATATGACATACATTAAGACATAGACCTTCGTCTGGTCTAGTGACATTGAAGACTCTCCCAACCCTTAGCTGGTTTGGTCAATTATAGATTATCATGGCCTTCATCTGGTCCAGTCAATGGGAACATTCCCCAATGACTCATGTCGAGTCAAGATCAAAACCTGGACCTTCATCTAGTCCAGACGACATTGAAGACTCCATCTGGGTTCTTATTAGGTCCAATAGGCTGGAGATTATCCTGGCCTTCATCTGGTCCAGTCGACGAGAATATTTCCCATTGCTCATGTCGAGCCCAGTTCAAGACTTGGACCTGTTGGGGTTGGTGCTCAGAGCGCCAATTCCCGGTTGTATTTCTGTTAAATACTTCTGTAAAATATTATTATTATGAATAATATATGCAGTTTCTATAATATAATCTATCTTTCTATATGGTAAAGACGTAATGACCCGATAATGATTAGTCATGATACAGTTGCAAAAGCGTCGCAACGGACATTGAGAAGTATCATGACGTTGTCATTCTCAGACTGTTCCTGGTCAAGGTTTACACTACTTGGTCAGTATAGTAAACCCGTTGAGACTGGTACATGTCGTATACTGGAATATATGATTCCAATGGTTTCTCAATAAACCATAAGTCTTGAAGACTAGTATAGACATGTAGGTGTTTATAGCGGATAAACACTGAACGACTCACCGAAGATTCTTAATGGATGGTACACCAGCGTCAATAAGAATCTTCTTGGGTTGAGTAGCACTTGTGATTCTTAGACTTGAGATGCCATTGTGGGCACATGAGACATCTTCTACACTTAGACAGCAGTCACGTCACCGATCTATTTAGATCAGACCTCCGCTTGTTCGTTGGGTGTAGATTGATCCTCAGGGTGTCCTATGTGTATCAAGATAAGATCCGTCAGTTCTGTGTATCAGAGCATAGGTAGTCCATATGATTAGCAATCACATAAAACCATGGGCCCGTGGTAAAGTTTAGAAGCTAGTTCTAAACATTCTTTTGAGATTGCTAATAGAATAGTCGACTGGATAATCCCGATAGAGATTTGACGTTTACATCTATATCTCTGGGATTTATCCGGATACCTGTGACGGAGGAATTATACATTTTCCATGACCTCGACCTGTATGGTTCAGCGAGATTATCCGTGATCGTCATAATCTACGGGTGGATAAATTATGGACACGAAATTTGATTTCGTGACGGATATACCTGAATCTAGAGAGTCTCAATAATGAAACATACTCGTAGAGCACTAGAGCAACATTAATAAATAATATTGATTATTTATAAAGTCGTTTAAAGGTTAAACGCAAGATACGTGCTAAAAGGACTAGATAGTCATTTGCCTAATTATTGTGTATTTACATTTAATACTTGATTAATTTAAATACACATTAATTAATAGTCAAAATGAGTTATTTGACTTATATCCTAAATGAATATATGTTTTTAATATTTAATGTAAATATTATACATATATTTAATATATTTGTATTTGATTAATTAATTGATTATTTAATTGTTAAATGATTAAATTAATTAAAATATAAATATCTTACATTAGGATATTTAAAGTAAATGATGTTAGTTGCTTTTGTTGACTTAAATAAATATCTAATAAAGTTGTATTAAGATATTTATGCAAGTTGATTACAAGATTTTTGAAATGAAAATAATTTGGTAAATGCTTGTGATTTTCGGCCAAGGGCAAATTATTACAAGTATATATTGTTTTCATTTCATCTTCATTTGATAACCTAATACACTTTACAAGAAACACCATTAAAGAAAACAAAGAAAGCAAGTGAAGAAGAAAAGGAAAAACTCAAAGAAAAGCTTGGATTTTGTAAGTTTTTTAAACTTACTATTAGAAAGGAATTTGTTCCTTAGGATCTAGGCAACATCTTGTGATGTTCTTAAGTTATTCTTTTCATTATTTCTTGTGTTTTTGATGATGGAAATTTGGTTGAAAGTGTTGAGCATGTGTGATGAAGAAAGCTTGTAACTATTGTAGTTATAACCATTCTTTTAAGGTTTTGGAAACCATGTTGCTAATCTAGAGTTATTGACCCACTCTTAAATGACCTATATTTGATCTTGAGTTGTTTAATTTTGTTGAGACTTGGATTGGATGTAAGAATGATGATTGAAGTAATTGATTTAATGTATTTGGTCTAATTTGTCCAATTTGTGGAAATTGAAAAATTAGGGTTCATGACTAATTTCAAATTTGGGGGTTTTCATATATGTTGTGTATTTATGTGTGTATATGATGCATATGAAGTTTCATGTTGATTGGATATCATTTGGATGTGTCTTGAAGCATGAAAGTGCAAAATGCACAAAATGGAACCTAAAGGAGGCTCTCGGCCTTGTGAGAGAATTTTGGGGATTTTGGTGCTTTTGGTGTTTTGAACATGCTAAGTTCATCTTAGAAATGATTTAGAATCATTCAAAATTGATTAGATCAATTTCGGACTAAAATAGACAAAATACCAAAGTAAGGGTAATTTGGTAAATTCACTTAAATATGATTTATTGAATTTTATTTCATAATTTGATTATTGGAATATTAAATAAATATGTTTATTTAATTAATCCGAAAAAAAGTTTTGAAATCTGAAAATCGGATTTTCACCGCTTCCGCTGCGTTACCGGATTCACCCCCTAACAACCCCTACAGGACCTTCATATGGTCTCTACGACATTGAAGACTCCTCATAGGTCCTTATCAGGTCCAGTAGACTGGAGATTATCCTGGCCTTCATCTGGTCCAATCGACGAGAACATTCCCCATGGCTCAGGTCGAGCCCAGTTCAAGACCTGGACCTTCATCTAGTCCAAACGACATTGAAGACTCACACTGGGTCCTTATCAGGTCTAGCGGGCTGGAGATTGTCCAGGCCTTCATCTGGTTCAGTCGACGAGAACATTCCCCATGACTCATGTCGAGCCCAGTTCAAGACCTGGACCTTCATCTGGTCCAGACGACATTGAAGACTCCTCATGCGTCCTTATCAAGTCCAGTAGGCTGGAGATTATCCCGGCCTTCATCTGCTCCAGTCGACAGGAACATTCCCCATGGCTCATGTCGAGCCCAGTTCAAGACTTAGACCTTCATTTGGTCCATGCGACATTGAAGACTTCCTCTAAGTCCTTATCAGGTCCAGCAGGCTGGAGATTATCCTGGTCTTCATCTGGTCCAGTCGATGGTAACATTCCTCATTGCTCATGTCGAGCCCAGTTCAAGACCTGGAACTTCATCTGGTCCAGACGACATTGAAGACTTCCCATGGGTCCTTATCATGGCCAGTAGGCTGGAGATTATCATGGCATTCCTCTGGTCGACTGAGGTTTATTCTTAGCACTTCTTTAATTCTAATAATATAATATTGCATTTGACAGATCCAAAAGACATCAATAACAAAGACTTGTCGACTGAAGTGTTGGGGTTTTGGACAAAAATACCCGGGTTACGCAGCGAAATGTGGGAAAATCAAATTTTCCCATTTCTGTAATTTTTCTTGGGTAATTAAAATAAAATTATTTATTTTAATCATTCAATACTCAAAAAAAGAAATTTTTTTAACCCGGAAATCATAATTTCATTAAATTACTATAAGACCCCAAAACTTTCCATTTTCATCATTTTAGTCTTAAGTTGTTCAAAACAAACTTAGGTGATTTCCAATCACAACAAAAATGATTTGTACATCAAATATATATTAAAAACAGAAATCTGAAAAATTTCCAAATTTTTCTGTAATTACGAAAATGCCTCTAAACTTTGCATTTTGATCATTTTAGTCCTAATTTGTCACATGCATAATTAGGTGATTCCCAATCACTACCAAAATGATTTATACATGTCATACATGTCAAAATATAAATTATAATTCAAGAAAATAATTTTTACAAAATTACCGAGAGGTCCCTCAAGTTTCCAAGAATTGCATTTTAGTCCAAAATTGTTCAAAACCATTCAAGATCAAGTCCAATCAACACAAAAATTAATATGCATCATATATACATCATTAATTAACACATATATGAAAATCCCCAAATTTGGAAAGGGTTATGAACCATAATTTCTCAAAATTGTCCAAATGGCCAATTAGCACCAAATTAAGTAAATTCAATCTTTTCCACACCAAACAAGTCTCACCACCATGAAACAATTCAAGAATAATTCTAGGTCATTTATGAGTGGCTAAGTAACTCTAGAATGACAACTTCACCATCAAATGGTTAAAAGAATACATATAAACTAATTTCATGCATTCTTTATACATATACATGCTTCCATCTTTCTTTCAAGTACCCAACCATCAAAATACAGACACAAAAGAGTAGAGAAAAATCTAAGCTACACATATTGAAGCCTAGAATGAAAGAAACATTTTTCATGAAGAAGAAAGTAAGAAAAACTTACAAATTTTCTAAAAATCCAAGCTTTCCTTTTGTTTTCTTTCTTCTTTTCTCTCAACTCTCTTTTGTATTTGATTTTTTTAGGGTTCTTGAATGATGAAACAAGAAATAAAAAACCATGTCTTTTATATTTCCATTAATGGACGAAATAACAAGGAAAATATCAAGCATTTTTAATTTTTTATTTCATTAAATAATTGGAAAATGATTTAATGGAAAAATTGTGATATTTATCAATTAACATTTAATATATATCACAACGTGTACCAATTAAATCAAGCCAATTTATCAAATAAGAAGTGGCCATTTAATCCAACTAAAACATGCCATTTGTTTACTTTAATAAAGTAAAAGATATTTATTATATAATTAATTTAATTTTTCAACATTTAAATAATCAAATAATTAAATATAAATATCTTAAATATATGTATTATATTTATATTAAATAATCAAAATACATATATTAATTTTAAATATCAAATTCCATAATTTGACATTTAATAAATGGCGGAAAGATCTCAAACACATATATTATCGTTTAACCGTTAAACGACTTATAAATAATCAGTATTATTTATAAAGATTGTCTTAGTGCTCTACGAGTATGTTTCATTAGTGAGACTCTCTAGAATCAGGCATATCCGTCACGAAATCCAATTTCGTATCCATAATCTACCCACCCGTAAATTATGACGACCACTGATAAACTCGTTGAATCATACAGGTCGAGGTCATCACATACGTATAATCCCTCCGTAACAGGTATTTGAATTATCCCAAAGATATAGATAAAAACATCAAATCTTTATTGGTATAATCCCGTCGACGATTCTATTAGCAATCTCTTAATAACACTTAGAACTTACTTCTACAGTGTACCACAGACCCATGGATTTAACAGATTGCTAATTGCACATTGAATACCTATGCTTTGTACACATAACTAATGAATCTTATCTTGATACGCACAATATATCATGAGGATCAATCCACACCCAATGAACAGGCGAAGGTCTGATCTAAATAGATCGGTGACGTGACTGCCATCAAAGTATGAAGGATACCTCATACATCCACACTAGTATCTCAAGTCGAATGACCACTATGCTCACTCAACCCGAGAAGATTCCTATTGATGTTGGTGTACATCTATTAGGAAATCTTCGGTGAGTCGTTCAATGTTTATCCACTATAAACACCTACATGTCTACACGAGTCTCCCCAGACTCATGGTTCATTGGGATAAATCATCGGACCAAGTCTCGATATACGACGTGTACTGGTCTCAGCAGATTTTACTAACCGACCCGTGTTAGTAAATCTTGACCAGGAACTTTATTTGATAATATATTTATGGTAGTGTCACTTCCCAATGTCAATTACAAATTACTTTGTAACTGTGCACTACATTATATATTATCAGGTCTTTGTCTAATATATACATATCACTAAATCATATTTAGTTTCAATCTAATCGTAATTAGATCGAATATGTAAATTAAAGCAAGAGATATTACCATAAATTAAGTAATATTATGGAAAAAAGAATTGTTCGTATTCATGAATTGGATATGAATAAGATCCGGATTGTCACTCCGAGCATCAACCCTAACATGAAGATCATCCATAATATTTATCTTCGTTGACATTATCTTTGGCGGAACTAAAGAATTTCTGAAACCATAATTCGGTCGACTAAAGTATCTGATCGACTAAGGATCTTCCCCAAATATTTACCAAGCATCATCAATATGGTATGATCGTTCACAAGTCCAGGTGACGTCTATTAAGGGTGATCGCGATGCAGTTTTGGGCGGTTTTTTTATTTTTTTGTTCAAACCGTGCGAGTTGCGGTTTAGAAAATTGGAAACCAAAATTGCAAATATCCTACAAAAAACCGCGGCTGTTCGGTTTGGCGATTTAACGGTTTTGGAGGTGCGGATTAGCGGTTTAATTTTTAGAAAAATTAAATTTTGTATTATTGTTCATCATCCTAAATATTGTATTATTGTTCATGATCCAGCAACTGTCGAAGCAATATATTTATAAAATTAAAAATCCAAGCCAGAATCAGCATGTTGATTGTTGAGAAGTGGTATTAAAATATTAAACATTAAACATTTACTCTTCACCTTATCACATCAACTCAGCAAGTCAGTAGCTGAATTAGTGAATTCAACTTATAATGGCAAAATAAGAAATAATACAAAATAATTGAATAAGTGTTTGTACAACACTACAATCATCGAAGTTCATCAAAAGTTTCAAGGGAAAAAACAGTAGCCACACTTTGTTCATCAAAAGTTTCAATTCCAAATATTAAAGACCTGTAACATCAAATAAAATTATGAGTCAATTATCTGCATTAATATAAATTAATGCAATAACTAGAGAGAAACAACACCAAATAATAACAAAAACATACAAATGAATTCATCATCAGAATTGACATCCTCATTCACATCGTCATAAAGCAAGTTAGGCTCAATCGTACACGTGGAACTTGATCCCGACAATTCTACAAAAGTAACATTACAAATAAAAATAACACAATTTATTAGAAATCACATTGGCTTATGTCAAGCAAATATTAATTTCAATATTTTTAAACTAAACATTACCTGATGCGAATTCCTCAAATTTTTGCACATCATCCATCGCAGCCCGAATATCAATTTCAGTCGGCTTAAATTGCAACCAATTTTGAGAACAAATTAATGCTTCAACCGTGTTAGGAGATAATGAACTTCTAAATGGATCAATTATTATCCCACCGGTGCTAAAAGCTGACTCAGAAGCAACTGTAGAGACTTACATAGCCAATACACTCCTTGCTACCTTAGAAAGGACTGGGAATTTGGAAGAATTGACTTTCCACCAGTTCAGTAAATCAAAAGTTTCAGAGTCTTCCTCACACCCATCCGACAGATATCTAATCAAGTCACATTGAGTCTTCACACTTTGTTCATCCAATAGATACTTTTGGAATTAGAAATTGAGAAACTTTCGAGCTTCCCCACCAAAATCAGGCTTATCAACTAAAATAGTTTCTTTGTTAGATGACATACTCACCTTACTACTAGATGATCTCATGGATGACTAATCCTTAAAGTACTTATACAAGTCATTCAAAGCATCTCGCACCCGATTCTCAACATCAAGAGCCTTAGAAACATCATAAATTTGAGAAAGAAAAAACTTGACATATTTCATCTTACACCTTGGATCAAGAACAACACCAACAAATAACACTCAATTCACTTTTGCATGATTCTCCCAATACTTGTCAAATTTCTTTTTCATGTCAGTTGTCATACATTCAAACAATCTATCACCACTTTTGGCATTTTCACCCAATAAAGTTTGAATTCTAACAAATTCATTGAAAAAATTATTTATAGTCGCATGTAATGAAGCCGAAAATGCAAGTGTAACATCATAAAACACTTCCAAGAACTTTACTAAGCATCTACATCGACTCCAATCATCCAACCTAGGAGGTCCTTTAATTTTAACCCCATCAAAATACAACATAAACCTAGGATCATCATCTTCCAACCTAAAAATAGCTTTCTAAAAAATCTCAGCTGCCTCTAACATCAAATAAGTAGAATTCCACCTAGTCTCCACATCAAGACATAAATGGCTTTTAGACTCAATCTTCTCCCTCTCAATACTACTTTTAAAACTCAGTTTCTTAACATGACATGATCTCACATATCTTACCGCATTTCTTATTTTCTCAATCGATTCATTATTCTCTCGCAAACCATCTTTTACAATAAGGTTAACAATATGTGCACAACACCTCATGTGAATAAATTTATGACCTAAAACAGTGGTAGACCAATCTTTAGTTTTTCTTATAATATATCTGATTGCACCATCGTTAGAACTAGCATTATCCACAAAGATAGTCATAATTTTATCAATTCCCCATTCTAACATGCAAGCCTCAATAAATTTACCAATTGTCTCCCCCGTGTGATTAGGCACTTGACAAAAATTTATAATTCACTTCTGAAACTGCCAATCATCATTTATCCAATGGGCTGTCAGACACATATAATTCAAGTTTTGAATTGAAGTCCAAGTATCTGTGGTTAGACACACTTGTTGAGACTTAATAACATTTTTCAATTTATTTTTCTCATTTTGATACATTTTCAAACAATCTCTTGCTATAGTTATGCGAGAAGGAACTATCATTCGAGGATTCAAATATTGAGAATAATTCTTAAACCCCTCCCCTTCCACCAGTTTAAATGGCAACTCATCAACTATTATCATTCTAGCAAGCATAACTCTAGCTTTTTCAACTGTAAAATGAACTGGTTTTAAGCTACCCAACCCTGTACCATCTTTTAGTGCCTCAATTTTCAATGTTTTTTGGCTTAGGATCAATAACTCTATAAGGGTACTTCTTACACCTAACATTTATATGGGTACGTAAAGTTGAAGTACCATGTAAATGAGAATCTGCCATATACTCAAACCCACAATAATTACACTTGGCTTTTTGTTCACCGTCAACAATTATTTTTTCAAAATGCTCCAAAACAGAATTTTCAAAAGATGTACTATCTTGCGACTTAGGTTTCGCTTTCCTAAAATATTTTCTCTTTTTAGGAACAGAAGACTTATTTTTAGTAGGAACAGAAATATCCTTCAAATTTATGACTTTATTATTCTCTTCCTCACTTAAACCAATTTCAACCTCTTTATTCATTGAGTCTGCTGATGCTTCCATCTACAATTAACCAAAAGCAAAAGCCATAACTAGTCAATTGAATTCCTTACAATTACAAGTTGTAAAAATAACAGCATAATTAATGAAAACACAACCCAGATAAAAATAACAGCATAATTAATGAAAACACAACCCAGACAACAATCTTTCTTTTGCATAATGATGCATATGTCAAATCCTAAACCCAGAAAAATACATATCATTTACAATAGAATATAACTAAACTAAAACTACTACTAAAACTACCATAACCTTCTTGGACATGTAAGTCTATAGGCTGAGGAAAACTACAGTTGCAACTAATGGTCAGTGAAGATTAAGATGTTTAATTATGCCTTTATTTATTTATTTTTTTTTCATGTGTTTCAGGCTTGGCTAATGTGGATTGAAGGGAGACCAATGGAAATAAGTGATAAATCAATAGATAATTGTTATTCTTTATCTGAAGTATTAAGATGCATTCAAGTTGGTCTGTTATGTGTGCAACTACGGCCAGAGGACATGCCAAACATGTCATCTGTGAATCTATCGTTGAGTGGAGAAAGATCACTGCCTCAACCGAAGCAGCCCGGATTTTTTACTGAAAGGATTCTACCAGAATCAGAGTCCTCATCAAGCAAGCAGAAGTTATTTTCTTGCAATCTTGCATATATCAGTCTTAATTCCCAAAAATTCAAACTTTAAATATAAAAGTTATACCAATCAATACCACACAAAATGTGGTTGCTTTAACGCAGTCGCAGACCAAATAGCAGAAGATAAGAACAAGATAAAGAAGATTCATTATAAATCTCAACATGCAACCCTACCTCTTGATCCAAAAAAAAAGCCCAGAAAAACCCAGATGCTAAAAAGCAAATTAGAATGGCAAAGAAGAGAAAACTCATCAAGCAAACCAGAAGACAAGTTAAAATTGAAAAATATGGTATTGAATACAGATGAGAGATCGAGAGAGCAAAAAATGACATACCTAACAGGACTTGAAGCCTTTGAGGGTTGATGATTGAAGTTCGAAGCCTGCTTACTGCTTACAGAGACCGACTAACGAGAGCAAAAATTGAAGCCATTACAGGTTGATAATTGATATGAATCATATGATGTACTGGACTTTGTTTTAAAATTACAAATGAGAGTTTCAGATTTGAGAGTAAAGAAGAGGGGAAGTCGGCGCAGGAGATGAAAAAAGGGTGGGAATGGAGAGGAAGTGAGGAACCTTAAATTTCGTTGGTATATATATTAACAGGTCTGCGAGTCGGGTTGAACACGAAAAATTTACTATTCTAAACCATAACCCGAACCGCAAATTACGGTTCAGGATATTCTGACCCGACAAACATATATATATATTCTTATAAACCGCGGTTTTTATTACGGTACGGGTCGGGTCGGTTCGCGGTTTGACCCGACCCTATGTTCACCCCTAACGTCTATGACCAGGTACGCTTACGCGCTTTTACCTAGACGATGTACTCGTCAATCACTCTCCAAGCCAAAAACTCATTGACTTAGAAAGTATGACAGACTGTACGGGCCAAATTTGGGCCAATGGTATTTTTGACTTTTCACCTCGAGCCCTTTATCAAATATGGCCCAATCCCTCTTACCAGTTCCCAAATCAAATAGGGCTAGAGACCCAATTATCCCTTAAGGCCCAATGTCAAAAATCCAAATAGTATTTATATCAAATTGGGTTAGGGATCCCATTGACTTTACAAGCCTAATTACGGTCAAACCTCACTTCCCAACCGAAAAAATATCTCTTCAGATATTAATTTTTCTCCATACAAATATCTAACTCATCACCGAAAGATGATGTATAAGCATGTTAGTGAGTCATATCTTCATAACTACGACCCCTTTATAGCTGAAGACTGCTCCTTAAATCTATAAAAGGGAATAAGATTCAGAATTACATGCATCTCAATCTAAGCACTTGTTAGTGTCCTAGACATGCCAAAGATCTCTAAGATTGATTTGTGTGTGAATTTACCAAGTAAAGTTGCGGAATACTTACATTGGTTGGTTGATGAAATTTCAAAAATTCTCCATTGATGTAGAAGCTCCAAGCTTTTATTTTGAATTCCAAACTCAATGGTGAGTTTTTCTATCACCTTAAAAGACTCATTAAGTTCTAGCTTGGATGGAATTTTGCAACAAAATTTCAAGAACAAGAAGAGGTATTTTCGGCCATTAGAGAGAATGAATGAGAGAATGAATAGTTAGTCCAACTAGTTTTCCAAACTTGTTAAAGTGTGTATATTCTTTTTGACTTCCAAAGTGCAATAAATATTGCCAACCACTCCCATCATCTTTTGACAAGTTGATGTAAGTTAGAGTGAGTCTCACCACTTTAAATTCCAAATTTAAGTTGGCTTGTACAACACACTTTGGACCCGGGTTCGTTTAATCAGATTAAACGAATTTTCTGTCGCGACGTAATTAAATCCAATTTAATTAAATAATAATGCATAGCAAAATTATTACGAAAGTCGCTTACAAATTAATTCCAAATTAATTCGTTCGCTTGAATTAAAATATAATTTTAATTCCGTATTGAAATCCAATTTCAGTTAATATATCCGATATATTATTTTAACCCAATTTAATAAATTAAATAGTAAAATCCAATTTAACTATTAAATTTACTTTGCCGATTAATTCTAAATTAATCACGCTCTATCTTCTAGACGAATTTAATCCCAGATAAATTCTTACCGCAATTAATCCCAAATTAATTCTTTCTCTCATAATTAATTCCAGATTAATTCTTGCCGTAATTAATCCCAGATTAATTTTTTCTCTCATAATTAATCCCAGATTAATTCTGTTCGAGTCAAATGTCATCGGTGAATCTTTGGGAAGCGACCTAAGAGATCAATGGATATGTTGGCAGTAAATACAGTCATCGAACTATCCGAACACGTGCGTACCCGGTACCACATTCTTACAGTTTTACAAGACATAGTTAGCTTCTAGCAAAGCACCGTGCCTACCCAATTATCCAGAAATATTCAACGAGGAATATATAATCTGTATCAGGCGTAGTATACAATGTATTGTGTATTACGATCCAGTATCAGATGTCACATGCTAGGCCTAATGCTGGAATTGTGTCTGCCCCGTACGAAGCATATATCGGATCATTAGCAACTAGTCTTTGTAATCGGATAATCATGACCTAGTCATACTATCCCGATAGTTGCAGCATTTAAGAGTATTAGTTCTGTATCCATGCGTGATCATCATCTCCATATGACTGAAGTGATAATTCCATCTTAACATCACACCCAATATACTACGATTCTCAGTAAACCCAGAAGAGGTGTACACAGAACCTGTTAAAGCTCCGGACGACCAAAACCAAAGCGTATTGATTGTCGCAAGTATTATCGATACAAGTCTCAGGTTAAGACCACATACACCTACCCTTATTCGGATTCCCATAGACATATAGTCATACTACCAATGAGATTCCGATAGGTCTATCCAGAGCGAAGCTGTTCCCGGTCCAACGGCTAACAGAATCTCCTAGCACACTTGCATAAGTATCCAATACTTAAATATATGAGAACTATGTCGTTAAGCTTCCATAACGCGCACAAGTATAATACTAGTCTATTCCGCATTATCGATGTCCAATCTCGATAATACTACGACTAGGGATATTTAATGATTAAACCTTTCGTGGATTAATACTGTCTCATATATTATTAATCTGGTACTAATCATATGGACTTTTATCATTTATATATCCAAGTAATCCAATTAAAAAATGATAAAAGAGAAATTTCCTTTGTCACATAGTTAATTTGTACAAAAACACCATGTCTTTTATAAATAGTGATGTTATGGGTCATAATTGTCCAACAACACTCTGATTCCAACTTAAGCATTATAATTCTAAGCTTATTTTCTCTCACCTGATCCTTAGAACCTCAAACCTTCTATACACCGGCCCACCACCCTCACGGCAGTCTACGGAGGTCAAGGTAACCTTAGACCTTGTCCCTCCTTATATCTTATTTATCGCTCGTCTTCATTACTGACTTGAGTGTCGTAGTGCCTACGACACCCACCACACCGGTGGGTAGTCTCTCCACGCTCACTCTACATTTGTTTTGCAGGATCGCTAGTGCCCCATCATATAAATTTTTGATCGTGGATCTCAGGTGAAAACCAACTTAGCTACCGCTACATAAAGTGGATCCAAAGTATCAAAATAATATACATACAAATAAATACACAAAACCACATAAAATGGGGTTTTCAAGTGATTTGAGAGGAACAAAAAGGAGAAAATATCGAGGAAAAAAAAGAGGAAAGACATAATGATGAAAACAAGGAAAGAAAATGAAGATGGGTGGGTGGAAAGAAAAGAAGGAATGAAAGGCTTAGAGAGAATAAGGAGGGGGAAGGGAAGGGGGGCTGCTGCCACCACAAGGAGTTGTGGCGACGGCAGATCTATAAAAAAACTAGGACGTCTGTAAAAAGAGAGAGAAAGGCTGATCTTTTATTTGACGGAGGTTTTTAATAAACATAAATTAAATTTTAAAGTGGGGGACATTATTATCCAAACATATGATTTTTCGAGATCTTAAATTTTAGTTAAAATTAAGGGTTCAATTTTTTTAAAATAAAAATTAATATTCACAGAAAAAAATTCTTTCTTTTATCGAAAGCGCTAAGTACTTTAAAATTCGTCTAAAACGTTAAAAACTCAATGCACGTGCAATCCTCATGAGATTTATAGAATATTGAATCAAATTAAGGTGGATTACAAATCAATATCTGTAGAATATGAAGCTTGTTGAATGACTTGTCGCCTCTGTGGTCATTAACTTACGACATGTAGGTGACTTGTTATAACATGAAATATTTGTGGCCGTTAGATTCGGACACGTGGCTTCATATCCGCCATTGCTTACCAATTTCTCTTCATATAAATGGAAGTGTTAGGGTTGAGAGAAGTGAGTCTTTCTCTTTCGTAGCTTTTCATTCTCTCTACAAACATAGCCTCATCTCCTCTTTCTTTGAGGGATTCCAGAGAATCTCAACTAGAATCAGTTTATTTATTTTACATGTAAAGCAATAGTGGGTTAGTCTTCCATGAGAGAAGATAGTTATCGAGTTTACGAATTGTAAGATTGGCACTGTAAGGTTCTAGGGTTTCGGTGTTTGGGGAAAGAGAGAATCGTTGTGTAAGGGGATGGCTGTGATTCTTGTACAATCTTGGAAATATATAAGTGCAGTGAGCTCCATTGTTTTTGGAGTTTAATGTGGATGTAGTCTGAATCTTTCAGGCGAACCACGATAAATCTTTGTGTGCATGTTATTCTTGATTTTGAATATAAGGTTTTCTCTATGGTTGAAACTGAAAATTAGGGTTGGGTACCAAAAGATTAAATCCCAACATTGGTATCAGAGCTCGGTTCATCAGGGAACAATACAAGGGAAAATCCCAGAATTGAAGAAGAACAAGATTCTGGGGAAGCCAGGATGTCAACAATCAAACTTGAAGTTGGAATATTCGATGGTAAGAGAGATTTCAACACCTGGAAGAAGAAGATGAAAATACTGCTTTCACATCATAAGGTTGCCTTAGCTTTGGAACCAGACCCAGAAAAATGGCCCAAGTTTGAAGACGACGTGAAAGCTGAAATACTGGAAAAAGCCTACAACTTGATATTTCTTCATCCTGCTGATTTGGTCATAAGGAAGGTAGACGGGATGGACACTACCATCAAACTATGGGGTAAACTCGAATCTTTATACTCTGTTGTTTCTGCTCCCAATCTTGTTTTCTTGAAGGAAAATTTGTTTAATTATAAAATGGACACTAGTAAATCTATGGATGATAATCTTGATGAATTCTCTAAAATGACACAAATCCTTAAAGGTACTGACCAAGCCTTAGGAGACTCTAGTGAAGCAATGATCCTATTAAATTCACTTCCTGAGGAATATAGTATAGTTAAAAATGCCCTTCAATACACTGGTATAGTCCCTAGACTGGACTTAGTTATCTCTGGCATAAGGGCTAGAGAACTAGAACTCAAAGTGAGTAAAAGAGGTGGAGTTAATCTCTTTGCTAAGGGAAAACATGATAGGAAATAAACTGGTCATAATAATAATCCTCAAAACAGTCAAGAGTTCAAAGGGAAGAAAAAGAACAAAAAAAAATCAGAATAAAAACAATGGAAAGAAGTGTTACCACTGTGTTAAGGAGGGACATCTTAAGAAGAATTGTTACAAATTCCTTATAGAACAGAAGAATGAAGGCAGTGCCACTGTAGCTGCTGAGAAAGGCTCAATCTGCCTTTCTGAGGCTCTGACAGTCTATAATAACCAAATAAGTGGAGATTGGATCTTAGACACAGGTTGTTCCTTTCACATGAGTCCATGTAGGGACTGGTTTACCAATTTTAGGAACACAGACCAAGGGAGAATGTATATGGGAAATGATAACACTTGTAGAATACAAGGGGTAGGGGACATTACACTTAAACTCCATGATGGGAAAATCAGGATCTTAACAGATGTTAGATATGTACCTTAACTAAAAAGACACTCGATATCTCTAGGATCACTAGATGAATTAGGTTTCACCTATAAAGCTCACCAATGGAACATGTACATTCTAAAGGGTAAACAACTGATTTTAAATGGAGTTAAGAAAAATGGATTGTATGTTCTTAAAGGACATCATGTATTCTCTGACAAACCCATTTCTGCCCTGATTTCTGATTCTGATATGACTAATGTATGACAGTTGAGACTTTGCCACATTGGCCAGAAAGACATGTAGGTACTAAGCAAGTAATGGTTACTTGGTAAGGACCAGTTGAAACCACAAGACTTCTGTGAAACCTGTGTGCTGGGCAAACAGCACAGATAAAGCTTATATACTGGAACTCACCTGTCAAAAGCTTATTTAGAGTACCTACATTATGATCTCTGGGGACCAGCGAAGGTCCAAACACATGGTGGTAATAATTACTTCCTCTCTATTGTTGATGATTATAGTAGAAAAGTATGGACTTTTTTACTTAAAATAAAGAATGAGGCTCTAATAAAGTTTACGGACTGGAAATTATTGGTAGAGAACCAAACCAGTAACAAGGTGAGAGTCTTAAGAACTGACAATGGCTTAGAATTCTGTAATACTGAGTTTGATCAATACTGTAGAAATGAAGGGGTTTTGAGACATAGGACAGTAAAGCATACTCCTCAATAAAATGGAGTTGTAGAAAGAATGAATATGACTTTGTTAGAAAATGTCATATGCCTATTATTCTCATCTGGACTTCCAAAGTCCTTCTGGGGTGAGGCACTTAATATTGCCACACATCTGTTGAACCTAAGCCATAACAGTTCAATACAGTTTAAGAGTCCTGAAGAGAAATGGTCAGGTAGAAGTCAAAAGCTTGCCCATCTTAGAGTATTTGGGTGTGAAGCTTATGTTCACCAGTCCATAGGAAATCTTGAGCCAATGTCCTTTAAGTGTGTCTTCCTATGATACCAAGAAGGGACAAAATGCTACAGGCTATGGGAAAATGGGTCACCTGGAGTAAAATATATAGTTAGTAGGGATGTTATATTTAATGAACATAATTTTCCTTGTAAAACAACTGACAATAATGTATGTGCCTTAGAAAAGGATCTAGCAGAGTTTGACCTTGTAGGTGGAGCTGAAACACAAGTAGAGCAAGAATCAGCAAAGACTGTTGAACCAGCTGCTGATAGGCAAGTTACAGCAACCCCAGATGATAGTCACACGAGAATTGGTGACCCTGAAGAAGTCAGAACTGATCTGGTTGGAGTACATGAGCCTAATACAGAAGATGTGATAAGACAATCAGGATTTGATCAACAGTTAGAACCATCTGAGCAACATGATCAAACACCTCAAGATATTCTAGCCAATTATCAGCTAGCAAGAGACAGAAGTAGGAAGCATGTAAGGTCCCTACCAGGTATGATTACTTATCTACTGATCTATATTTTTATGCCTTGATTTCAAGTCATGAGGTAGCTGGAACAGAACTTGCTACTGATCTATATTTTTATGCCTTGATTTCAAGTCATGAGGCAGGTAAGATCCCGACCTTCAAACATGTTCAGTCGACTGGGTACATCCCCAATGGCTCATGTATAGTCAAGTTCAAGAACTTACCTCAATCTCGTCCAGACGACATTGAAGACTCCATTGGTCCTTTGATCAGTAGAATGGAGATTATCCTGACCTTTAAACAGGTTTAGTCGACTGGGTACATCCTCAATGACTCATGTAGAGTCAAGTTTATGATCCCGACCTTCGCTGGTTCAGTCGACTGGGAACATTCCTCATGACTCATATAGAGTCAAGTTCAAGACCTGGCCTTCATCTGGTCCAGACGACATTGAAGACTCCCCTGGTCCAATGACCCGTTGTATGGGGATAATCTCGATCTTCAACTGGTTCATTCGATTGGGTACATCCCTCATAGCTCATGTAGAGTCAAGGTCAAGACCTGACCATCATCTAATCCAGTCGACAGGGTCATTCCCTAAAAACTCATGACGATCTCTAAGATCAACATCCAGATCTGGTCAACTGAGGTTCATTCTTGATATTTACTTAGTTCCATCAACATGGTATTACATTTGACAGGTCTAAGCGACATCAACGTCTATGATTGGTCGACTGAGGATCATCTTAGATATTTATTTAGCTCCATCAACATGGTATGACCTTTGACATGTCCAAACGACATCAACATCCAGGTACTTTTACGTGCTTTATACATACCTCAGACGACATACTCGTCGAATACTCTCCAAGCCAATAACTCTTTGACTTAGAGAGTAGGAGACAAATTATACGGGCCAAATTCGGTCCAATGATATTTTTGACTTTTCACTTCAGGTCTTATATCAAATATAGCCCAATCCCTCCAAACAGTACCCAAAATAGACTTGGGCCAAGGACCAAATTACCTTCTTAGGCCCACATACAAAATAGGCCTACCAAGCAACCTCTTGACTTATCAGCTACCCAAACCTAAAACGCCTAAATCAAGGTTAGTAACTCCCCCACGTGGTTAGCCGTTTTAGACAGTCAACAGACGATCAATTAATGGAGGAAATAAAGCCGACCTTGAAGAAATCTATAAAAGGAATATATGATTCACTGTTGAAGGAGAGGATTTTTGGATTAGCTCTCATACTTGAGCTCTCAAAGCATTTCTCCCACCAAACACTAGCCCACCGCCCTCATGATAGTTTACGGAGGTCAAAGTAACCCAGAACCCTGCTTTTCCTTATTTTCCGCTCGTCTTCACTACTGACTTGAGCGTCGGAGTGTCTACGGCACCCACCACACCGGTGGGTAGAAACTCCCTACTCACTCTACCTTTGTCTTGCAGGATCGGTAGTGCCTCATTCCTACGAATTCTCGATTGTGAACCTCAGGCGAAAACTAGTTCCCACAGGTGCTATCATCAATTAAACTAATGTGTAAATATTTATATATGTAATATTATTTTAATTATTTAACTTATTAACTTTATAAAAATTATATATCATAATTATCAAAATATCATATTTCAAATATTTTTCGTTTAGAAAACAAACTTATATTTTTATTAAGATATTTAAAAAAATAAACATATTATCCAGATATATTCAGATTTACATTCAATATTAATAAACACAACACTGTCGAAACCCCAAAATAGGTAAGTAGATGATTTAATGAAAATTCTTCATTTAAAGTAAGACATGAACATGTATTTTATACGCGTTACTTAATTAATATTAAATGAGATTGTTAATTGTTTCTGCGCGTCAACGATTCATTCTTCTTATGTTGACCAATGAGAATCTTCAGAAAATGTAAAGACTAAAGATATATTCGAATATATCATTTAATTTTCTTTTTTAGATCTCAGTTTAAAAAATAAAAAGAAAAAAAAAAGGATTATAAGTGAAAATCCGAAATATTATACCACCTTTTACTTTATCATTTTTCTACTAATTTTTTTAAAAAAGTCTCAATTTTTTATTTTTTTAATATGGAAAATACGAATTTTTGTAAAGTTTGAGGTAAAAAATGGTGCACTTTAGGTAATTTTCAGTGGAAAATTACACACTTATATAACATCAAGTCCAAAATTAATATTTTAAAATGTGTTGTAATATTTTCAAATTTTCACTATTTTTAGGGTGGAAATTTGATAATTTCGAAAACTAAAAGTATAATTAGGTTTTTATATATAAATTGAAAAAAAAAATCATTAGTTTGTTTATATAGAAATTTACTAAAAAATATATTTCACACCAAAAAACTCTACCTCTTAATTTGTTTTCTCTTTAATTATAAGATTTTAAATTTTATTTATCTTTAGCACTTTTTTATTACACTTTAGTCATTTTTTGACTAATAAGATATTTGACCTAATTCTTTTATCACTTTTATCCTTATAAAGAAAAAAATTAAAAAAAATTATTGTTCATGTCAATAATATATATATATATATATATATTTTTTTTTTCTTTGTTTTTTTTTTAAAAAAAAAATGTGTACAAGTCCAAATATATTTTTAACCCTTTTTATCCTATTTGGGCACTACTTTTTGAAAGAACTTATTTTTATTTTAAACACATACAAAATATTAATTTCTTTTTGGTTTTTGGTTTTTTGGTGTGCGGATAAAACCACTTAGAGCTATATTGACTATTAGTGACTAACAAAATACACATTCAGTCACAACACACCTAATTGATAGTCATTTTGTGGTTGTATGTGAAAAATATAGTTACAATGCAATTGAAGTCACAAATGTGATTGTACTCAATGTGACTGAGGTCATTAGTGTGACTGATGGTTGAGAATGTGACCGAGGTCACTATTGTAGCTATGCCCAAAGTGATCGAGGAATGGTAATGTGATTGATGTCACAATTGTGACTGTGCTGAATGTGCCTGAGGGTAAGTAATGTGACTAAAGTAACCAATATGCTTGAGATAATGTGATTGATGTTATAATTGTGATTATTCTTAATATGATTGAGACTCGATAATGTGACCGATGTCACAAATATGACTAAGTTACCCAATTGATAGTTACATAATGATTGTGAGTAAGAATATGACTATGACTTGTGACTGTGCTTAATGTAACCGAGGGTCGATAATGTGATTGAGGTAAGTAATGTAATTGAAAGTAATCAATCCAAATTCAAGAGAGATTTGTTTTTGTCCATTTTTATCCTTTTTTTCTTTGTCGAAATATCGACAATGACTCTTATTTTATAGTTTATGATTTATATATTTATAATATGTAATTTTTATGAAACACTTTATATTTTGAGAGATATTTACATTTCAAAGTCAAAATGAAAAAAAAAAAATTACTTGAAACACACATCCTACATCCTACATCAATTTCTTAATTTTTGTTTGTTAATTCATTATTCCGTTTGGTAATTCTATACCTATAAGTTCAAAGGGAAATTTTCAAGTTTGACTTGAGTTAAATAGGAAAATTTAGACCTTAATTAGTTGTTTGTTTTTTTGTTTTTGTTTTTGTTTTTGTTTTTTTGTTTTTAGATAAAAGCTGATTGTTTATATTATATATAAATTGAAGGTATAATAATTTACACTAATTATCTTAATTTTTTTTAGAATCGTTGGAAATTCTGCCACAAAACCATTATTTATGTGCTTAAGCGGAGCAGATAAAATTCTCGGCTGTCACAAACTCTTACAAGAAACACACTCCATGGATTCGAACCCAGGAGGTGAGATCCTAAGCTCTACACCACCAAGACACGCCCATTGGGGACATTAATTATCTTAACCATTAACAGGAAAAGAGAAAATAATTTAAAAATAAATAAACACAAAGCCAAATTCAATAAAACTCCAATCTATCTATATAGATATAAAAGTTATATATTTTTAAGTCTTCTCATCATGCCATGTGACGACTTCATATTAAAATTATAAAATTAAATTAATAAATCTATTAAATAAAAATCATATTACAATAAAAATCATATATTATAATTTTATAAGAATTCTATTATAACAAGAAAACATGTTGGACTATCCAATTAAAATAAACAAAAACATACCATTAAATTATCTAATTAACCTACTTTCTACAAATAATTATAATTAATTATTTTTATTAAATTAAAAAATTAAAATAATAAATTATTAACATAATAAACCTATTATGTTATAAAAACATAATCTACTATTAAAGTACGATTTTAATAAATATACTATTAAAGTAAGAAACTTATTAATTTAATTAATTAATTAATATTTTAATTTATTATTATTAAATTATAAAATTAAAATAAAGAAACCTATTATAATAAGAAAACATATTATAATCTCCCGTTAAAATAAAAAAAAAACATATGTAGCACATAATCTCTACAATTAATTTTTTATTATTAAATTATAAAATTGAAATATCTTTACAATTAATTTTTTATTAAATAAAATATCTATTACAATAAAATACATATATGTAATACAATAAATCTATTAAATAAAAATCATATTACAATTAAAATACATATTATAATTTTATAAGAATTATATTATAACAAGAAAACATATTAGACTATCATATTAAAGTATAAAAAAATACTATTAAATTATCTACAATTAACCTAATCTATACAATTAAATTTTTATTATTAAATTATAAAATTAAAATATCTCTACAATTATTTTTTATTATTAAATTATAAAATTAAAATAATAAATTATTAACATAAGAAACCTATTACAATATAAAAATATAATATACTATTAAAGTAAGAAATCTATTAATTTAATTAATTAACATTTTAATTTATTGTTATTAAATTAAAATAAATAAAAATATATTATAATCTCTCATTAAAATTAAAAAAAAAAACATAGGTGACACTTAATCTCTACAATTAAACTCTACGATAATTTTTTACATTATTAAATTATAAAATTAAATTAATAAATTTATTAAATAAGAACTTTATTATAATAAAAAAACATATTATACTACCCGACAAGAAAACATATTTCTTACTATTATTATTTATTATTTTATTTTGAATTATTTTTATAAATTTTTTTTTCATGAATTTTTCATTATTTACCGTGATTCAAGATACAAACTCTGACTATTAGCTTTTGAATAATGAATTAGAAATATTATTTGAGAATTCAAAGACAAACGAATGAGATATAAATATCACGTGTAAGTAAATTAATTGTGTCATTTAAACTCTGAAATCGATAAGATTCAGAATATTTACAAAATTAATATTTAAAATATATATTCAACCCGCCCAACATTGTGCAAAGTCATAATTTTCCGTACTCATCACCATCAGAAAATTTTCTAGGCAACAGTGGTACCACGTCATCTATGCAACATGCCAATCATCCACTGCTACGCATGCTAAAAAATTAAAAAATAATTAAAAAATAGGTGGAGAAAATCTACCGGTTATATTCTAATTCGTTTGTGATACCACACCACCCACACAACTGTTGCACCAAATAAACTCTCCATCACCACGTAGTTGGCTTCTATATATATATATACCCACACGTACACGAAACCCTCCCTCCCTCCCTCCTCCTCCTCCTTCTTTCTCATCTTCTTCTTCTTTGTATTTTATTTTTCTACTGGCAGCACTGCAATTATTTAACAACAAAAAAATTTAAAATAGAAAATGTCAGACACGTTGAAGAAGCTGAAGAAATCTCTTTCCTTGAGGCTCTCGTTTCAGGCCGGAGCCAGCTGTCCACGTCCGTCCGGTTCGAATTGCCCTCGTCCGTCGTGTTCCGATCGTTCGCATTCCTCCGGTTCATCCTCTCGCGGCCTCTCTCGTAGCCTCAGCTTCCAAACTTTCAAATCATCCAAGGTCAGAGATCTCATTATTTTTTTAATATTATTATTAATATTATTTTTAATTGATACCACCGGTTGTTTTGATTCGTTTCGTTCATGGAACCGCTTTTTGATTTGGTTTAATGACCGATTTGTCCCTGCCGTGTTGCGTTTTGCTTTCGTTTCTTGCGAGGGTATATTGGTAATTAAGTAATCTGTTCTGTCACGTTTGTTAACTGTTGATAAAATAAATATACGAGAGAGATTGATTTGTAATGGAAATTACGGAAACTGCCATTGAATGGAATAATGACAGAGCCAGCCCGAGTTCTCTGAAAGACGAAATCAAACATGGAGAAATGCGGTAACTTTGACCATTAATTGCTCCCTCTGTGCAGTTGTATTGTTTGACTATTGGTTAATTATTTAATAATATTCAAACAATGGAGTTGGCTTGAATATTTAATGCAGATTTAGACTTTTTTTAAGATATTTTTAATATTAAGTAATATTTCTATTTCAAGTAATTATATATTTTTTGAAGAAACATTAGAATATATAACTGTTTGAAATAAAAAATATTATTATAATATTACAAAAAAAAAAATATCTCATAAAATTATTGTTTAGATTCTTATCTGTCTTTTTGATTTGAAAATGAGTAATGAATGATACACACAATACACAACTTAATCCCATTGATTATCAAAAACTATTAAATTATGATAATGATTTTTTTTTTTATTTTTTTTATCATTTTAAGTAAGTTATTGGACTGGGGTAGTGGAGTTGGAGATAATATATCATGTTTCGGGTGTATATGTCATCTCTCTCACAATAATTGGGTCCCACAACATAATATAATTTTTCTTGGAGTTGAGGTTGTATATCTATGAACAGTGGTATTCATTTTAGATTTTGAAATCTTTGATCAAAATTTAACTATAAATAGGCAGTTGGTAAGAGGGATAGTTTCAAGTAAATTAGTGCTCACAACCAGTATGTTTCCGTTTGATATAATTTTCCAGATTTCAAATATAGTTTTCACTAGTAAAGTTTTTAGAATTAGAGATTTTAGTAAACAAAAAAAATTTAATTGTTTGCTTTTCATGTTATAAATAGTAAAATTACTTTAACAAATAATTTTTTGAAAGACATATTATAATTTATGAAATGAATAAAATAAAATAAAGATATTCTAAACAATTTCAATACTAACTTGACAACCTTTATCCCAAAATCTTAAATTTTGTGTTTTTCTATTAGAGACGAGAGAATTTTTTAATCCCAAAAATTCTACTCAAAATACAATCTAACAATATTAAGAACTTTTGAAAAGAGTTTTTTGGAATTAAAAAAGCATTTTTGTCCAATAGAGATATATCTTACCAAACAAGCACACTAGATTGCTAAAATCTTTTATTGTTGAAGAAACTTTGATTACTTTCATCCAAGTTATCGATTGAGTGAAGTAATTATTTATAATGAAGTACCATATGTTTAAACATGATTGTTGCAAGGGATTGATATGTGCTATGAATTTATTAGCCGCGAGTTAAAAACTTGGCCGGCATGCTTGCATACTCTGGAATTGTTATATAATTGTGTAACATTGATTCGAATGTGTGATAAATCTTTCTTTATATTCTGCTTGTGGGGCAAAACAAACTTATTTATTCGAGAGGTTAGGCCCTTTGCTTTATACCATTCTTTTGTAATTTTGATTGCCTGTATCAGTATCTCATTGAAACTTCCCAATGACATGTACTTGACAAATCACAGTCACAGCTATTGAATTTGACACTATCTGTTGTTATTTTACTGATGTTAACGTGGCATGAATATTAAAAAAGTGAATGATCTGCAAGTTTTTGGTAATCACATGCCTGGTATATTTGTATCTTTACAGTGGTTTTGTCACTGACATTTGAGAAAACCAATACTGATTGACTGCAGAAAACTTGCCCTATTTGCTTGGGAAGCTTGAGGAGAGGACAAGGCGTTGCCATCTTCACGGCAGAGTGTTCCCACTCTTTCCATTTCAGTTGCATAGCATCCAATGTTCAGCATGGGAATCGAATCTGTCCTATTTGCCGTTGTGAATGGAAAGACATCCCCTTCCAAGCTCCTGCCAATGTCATTGATGCTCGTCGGAACAACATGGCAGGGGCTCGTGTTTCTCCCTTCAATGCTGCTCCTGAAGATGCTAATGCTGCTGGAGCCCGGCTTAATGTCCCAACTGCATTACAACTTCCAACCGAGCCTGAACAATTCACGGATGATGAACAGCTCTCTGTCAACTCCATTGGCCCTGCCTCACCCTCCGGTGCCCAAGCATTAACTGTCACGGCCTTTCCTGAGTTTGCTGCTGTTGCTGCTGCAGAATGCCCTCCCAAGTTTGCAGTTCTTCTTCGCATTCGTGCACCATCTCTTGCTGATGATGCTTATCATCTTGACCGTGCCCCAATTGACCTCGTCGCAGTCCTTGATGTTAGTGGCAGCATGTCTAGCAGGCTCACCTTGCTGAAGCGTGCTGTACACTTTATTATACAGAACTTAGGCTCTGCAGACCGGTTATCTGTTGTCATTTTCTCATCAGTGGCCCGAAGAATTCTCCCGCTTCAAAAGATGACTGACAGTGGCCGTGAGAATGCAATCCGTGTTATTAATACTCTTTCTTCTAATGGTGGCACCAACATTGTAGAGGGACTCAAGAAAGGGGTCCGGGTTTTGGAAGAACGCCGCCAACACAATCCCGTTGCAAGTATTATTCTCCTATCTGATGGTCATGACACATACAATGACTTAGCACATCTGAATATCTTGCCTTCTTTGATATGTCCCAGCAACCGTGAACCTGGAGGTGAGTCCCAACAATCAACCATCCCAGTGCACACATTTGGCTTTGGATTGGAGCATGATTCCACAGCAATGCATGCCATAGCTGATGCATCAGGTGGCACATTTTCCTTCATTGAGACCATTAGCATTCTACAAGATGCCTTTGCCAGGTGTATTGGCGGGCTTCTCAGTGTCGTTTCTCAAGATGTCAAGCTCACATTCAGGTCAAGCTCAGCTGGGGTGAGAATTGGGTCAATACCTTCTGGAAGATACAAGAGTGAAGTTCTTGAGGAAGGGCAAGAAGCTGTGATAGATATTGGAAATTTGTACGCTGACGAGGAGAAAGAATTCCTGGTCTATCTTTCAATTCCTGCAGTAGCTTCTGCTGGAAGTGAGCAAAGGCCAGAGTGCACACCATTGTTGGATGTCTTTTGCACTCACAAAGATTCAGCTTCAATGGAGATACGCCAAGTAGAAGGTGAGAAAGTTGTGATACAAAGACCTGAAGTTTTGTCTACAACAGACAGAAGAGTGAACCTACAGGTTGATCGCCAAAGAAACCGCCTTTGTGTTGCTGAAACTATCACGAATGCACAAAGAATGGCTGAAAATGGAGATCTAGAGAGTGCACAAGCATTGCTAGCTGAGGGAAGATCAAATCTTTTATCTTCAGCAGCAGCACAAGCTGGGGATGGTCTCTGCAATTGGCTGGAGGCTGAGCTGCAAGAAATCAGGGAGAGAATGGCCAGCATGGATTTATACGAACGAACTGGGCGTGCATATTTGCTTTCAGGTTTGAGCTCACACTCATGGCAGAGAGCCACAACCAGAGGTGACACCACACAGATTATTGCCATGAATGGAGCTCGTGGGCGTCCTGGCAGTACTGATTCAACTTCTAGCTATGAAACTCCTTCAATGACTACCATGGTGACAAGATCACAGACACTTAACTTCACATCAGAGGATCAACAGCGGCAGGGCAACAAGTAACGCAACATCTGCTTTTTGATTCAGATACTTGCGAGTTTTATTCTGGTAGGTATAAAAATATTTGCATAATTAGAAATAAATTGTTAGCAATACTAAGGAGTAAGGATTTTTGAAGTTTAGTTGTCTTTTACTCTCTTATATTATTAGCCTGACTGTTTTTTCTGGTTTTGAACTTAATTCTGTCAGAAAAGAAGTTTCCTTTGTTTGATCATTCATAGTTTCCGAATGTGTATGCTTGATTAATCTTCCAATAAATGCACTTCAAACTGATGATTTTTATGTAAATATTATGCTTAAAAATTAAATTGGCTAATGAATCTGTTCTAATATATATATATTGGGTACCATTTGATTAGTTTTAACATTTAATATCAAATATTAGTTAAAATCAATTTTTGAGAGGTTTTGTTTATGTAACTTTGATGGGACATTGGAATTGAAATGGGATTATTGAATTTAAATTTTCTAACATTAAATTTCAAACTGATTAATACAAATGTGAACCATTCATTAATAAACTTAAAATTTAATAGCGTTCAACTTGAAAAAAAATAATAATTATCCTATATTATAGATGGCCCCCCTTCATTCAGATGAGCAATAGATTTATTGATTATTCTGAGGGTATTAATAAAAGAATCTGTAACATGATTTCAAAATTCATTTAATTTGACGTTGTTAAATTTGGATTAAGATTCACAAATTTCATTTATCTTAAATGACAAGTTATACTTTCTTCTGAATGACAAAATTCTCACTTTGAAACATGCTATTATTATTACCTTTTATTTTGTTTTAAAAGGTGCTCGTTTATGAACCAATGTGGTTGATTTACTTTTGAATTTTTGCTATTTTTTTCATCTGTTGTGTAACCGCAGCAGCTAGGGATGACAACGGGTCAGGTATGATACGAGATGTTAATATTCGTATCCGTCTCATTCAATCAATAGGTACAGAAATTGTCAATTTATTCGCTCCTAACGTATCAGGCTCTCGCGATCCCCTGTGTCTCTATTTTAATGGGGATTCCAATACCCATATTCGACCCATCCAACCAATAAGTTTCCCCGTATTCGACCCATCCAACCAATAAGCTGCTCATAGAGTAGCCAAATATGCCTGTAAATGCCAGGTTGCTGGTTTGTGGAAGGATGATCTTCCTTTTCATGTAACCTATAATTTTCTCTAATATATGATTTTCATTTCAAAAAAAAAAAAAAGAGAGAGAACTTTTTATTACGTTGTTTATGTTTTTGTTCATTATAATTGTTTACTGTTGCTAATTTTCATTGTAATATCAAGTCCAACATAAATTATTATATGTATGGATTAGCCCTGGGGTCTAACATCGAAATTGACAAATGGATTAGCCCTGCGGTCTATGTATGGATTTTATTAGCCTTGGGGATTATTATTTTTTGAAGTAATATAATTGGAAACCACCATCAAACCACGGTAATAATGATAATTTCCGTCGGATAAAGGAAGAAGAAGAGGTAGAAGTAGAAGCTTCTTTGGAATAAAATTCAATGGCGTTGTGTTGGAATTCGAATCCCCAAGGCTAATCCATTTGTCAGCTTCGATGGGCAAGTCGTCTGAGCCCAAATCTCGGACCGTGGTCGAACCGCTGACTCAATTCGATCTCTCTCGCTACTCAGGCTCTTCGCCAATTCGATCTCTTTCTATCTCCCCACTCTCCGATTCCCAAACCCTAATTTACATCGGCACTCAAACTGGATACCTCATTCTTCTCTCTTTAGACCAAGCCGCCGCCGCCGCTACTACTGTCGATTTTCCCAAAACGACATCGTCTCAGCAAAACGTTTCGTTTTTAAAAACCGTTTTAGTGGCTGACTCCCCAGTGGAGTCGATATTTGTGCTGAATAATGTTGGCAAGGTTTTGCTGTTATGTGATCAGTTTTTGTTTTTAACTGATTCTCTTTTGACGCAGCCTGTGAAGAAACTTAGTTTCTTGAAAGGAATTTGTGTTATTTCTAAGAGAATAAGAACTAGTGACACGGAATATACTAAGTTATTGGAAATTAGTTCCGTACATAATTTAGCTAATGCCAGTACGAGTACTGGTCAGAGTGTGTTGCAGAAATTGGGCAGTGGGATAAAAGCGAATGGAGTTAATGTTAAAGAAGAGGAGCAACATCATCGAGGTGATAATGTTTTTGCTGTTATTATTAGTAAAAGGTTGGTTTTGATTGAGCTTGTTAATGGGTCGTTTGTAATTTTGAAAGAGATTCGGTGTATTGATGGAGTTAAGACTATGTTGTGGCTTAATGATTCTATAATTGTTGGTACTGATAATGGGTATAGTTTGTTTTCTTGTGTTACAAGTCAAAGTGGTGTGATCTTTACATTACCGGATGTATCATGCCCGACGATGCTTAAATTGTTGTTGAAAGAGCATAAGGCATTGTTGTTGGTGGACAATGTGGGGGTGGTTGTTGATGTGCACGGCCAGCCAGTTGGTGGGAGCTTGGTGTTTAGGAAGAGTCCGGATTCTGTTGGGGAATTATCAATGTATGTCGTGGTTATGAGGGATGGGAAGATGGAGTTGTATCATAAGAAATCGGGTATTTGTGTTCAAGTTGTTACTTTTGGTGTGGAAGGAGGTGGGCAGTGTATTGCTGCATATGAGGAATGCGGGGGTGGGAATCTTCTTGTTGTGGCAACACCCACAAAGGTTTGTTGGTATTAGACACATGGCTAAAGCTCGAGTTCTATCATTTTTGCTATGCCTATGTACCAATTTTAAGTTTGATAATTTGTGTTAGACCTTTCTGGTTTCATATTGAATATTTTCAGGTTATTTGCTACCGGAAAGTACCTTCTGAAGAACAAATCAAAGATCTGTTGAGAAAGAAGGACTTCAAGGAAGCCATATTCTTGGCGGAGGAGCTTGAGTGTGAAGGTGAAATGGCGAAGCAAATGCTTTCCTTTGTTCATGCTCAAGTGGGGTTCCTCTTACTGTTTGATTTACATTTTGAGGAAGCAGTAGATCACTTTCTGCAGTCAGAAACAATGCAGCCTTCTGAAGTATTTCCTTTTATAATGCGAGACCCTAATCGCTGGTCACTGCTGGTATGTTTTTATATGCATGTGCTTGTCATTGTTCCTTTCGCATTTTTACTAGTTTTCCTTGCGGGTTTGGTGGATGCATTATCATATTGTTGTATTAACATCGTGCAACTAGGATAGGCTAACTACGAGCTGTGTTTTTAGTAGAAGTGAAAATTTGGACAAGTCTTACTGGCTTTTAGTTTTTGGATTATGTGGTTCCTGACAGAATTAGTGTATCCATCATTATAAATTTGGTTATGCTCATATGTTTCCCTTACATTTTGTTTATGAGAACTCACTATAGAGGCCCCTGACTATGCAGCTATGCTCGACAGAGTAATTGAAATTTCTCAGTTTCCCATCCAAGACTAACAAAATATTTAAACACCGCCATATTCTGAAAAGTGAACAAAGATTTTGTATTGTTCTTATTTTGGGCTCAGCACTTCACTCCGGAATGCAAATCCTGTCTTAGAATAGAACTAGTTCCTTGTGACTTTTTTAGTAGTGCATCACAACTCTTGCTTGCTAGGCACTTGCTTTTGCTGTATATTTAAACTGTTTGGTGTAATGTTTCAAAAATTTAGTCATAGAACTCGGGCTCATCATTTCAGGTTCCTAGAAACCGCTATTGGGGTTTGCATCCACCTCCCGCGCCTCTTGAGGATGTTGTAGATAATGGGCTAATGGCTATCCAAAGAACTATTTTTCTCAGAAAAGCAGGTGTAGAAACTGCAGTAGACGATGATTTTCTATCAAACCCTCCAAGTAGAGCTGAGTTGCTAGAGCTAGCAATTAGAAACACCACCAGGTATCGACAAATTTAGCAGTGCAACATAATTTCGGATTAAGTGATCCCATGTTTTAGAATTGCATTTTTATTGCTTTAAGCAGTATTTGTCTAGTGGTGGCTTGTGACTAGATTGAGCGTAAATACTCTATCCTTTACAGGTATCTAGAGATTTCTCGCGAGAAAGAGTTAACTGTCTTGGTGAAGGAGGGGGTTGACACACTTTTAATGTATCTTTATAGAGCCTTAAACCATGTGCATGATATGGAGAAGTTAGCATCTTCTGAAAATAGTTGTATCGTGGTATGTACCACTTTCATCTTTGCTTATTTGAGCTAATTGTCATATGGGCATCCTATTGTATTTGTGGTTTTATACTTTTATGATAATTTTTCAAGCCTGAGCCTCTGGTCATCCTATGAGAGTGATTAATTAATGTCATCTATGATTGATAGATGCAGACAAATGAAATTTACTAACATTTTCGGGATAATATATATATATTTTTAAAAAAAATTGAGGTCAAATTGTGGAATGATAACCAAGTAGTTCAAGCTCTCTGCCTTTTCAGAATAAGCTGCAAAGTACAACTCATAAGCCAGCTAATAGCGATTTAATGCTTGCTCTATAGTTTCCACTAAGGTTCCGTTTATTTGGTAGTAAAACGATTTTCGGAAAACGTTTTCCTCATTTTATGGTGTTTGAGACACTTACGGAAAACATGGTTAATGTACACTATTTTTTGGTCAACAAAAAAGTTAAGTATCCGTGAGTCATTTTACAGAATTTTTTCTTTTTTTCCAAAATTTCCATAGATTACTTCAAGGAATGGAAAAATTCGGACTTGGACCTAGATCTGCATGGATCCGAGTTGGGATATGTTTTGGGGGATCCGACTCCGTATCCTGATCTGGAAAAAAATATCCAGATCCGGATGCGGGTATACTCAATCCACCTCTGGGTGTACCCGGATTACATTCATAAATCCATATTTTTTTTAATTTTTTTTCAATTATATTTGTGTAAAATTATGGACACAGGTTTTGGAATTTCGAACCTGCGTGAATATGGATCACATATATCCGAATTCGGAAATCCATATATATATATTAAATCTTTTTAATTATACTTGTATCAAA
>SKCR01019055.1:0-43976 GCA_019454045.1 Zanthoxylum bungeanum | reverse complement strand
TTACAAATACATTCAGTCTCTTTCACAAAATTCATACATAAAATAACAAACTTAGCACACACACTTTATAACATCTCATACTCACACTGATTTTCAGGTCATTCATTCATTCCACGTAAACATACACAGACCATACATATCTCAAGTTTTATCATACACACACATTCACTCAGAAAAACATACAATCATTGCGTAACAGACAACGAAGCATACACAACAATCAATACATCAATGAACACATAACCCAAACAACACATACATATGCGATGGCTTACACAAACGATGCTCGTACGAGACACATTACCTATTTTAGAATATGTATGAGATGAATGCCATCCGAACAGATTTTTAACCAGCTCGGCTACTACACCACGAAGTTATCAACCTATCAAACACACACATATACACACATATCACATAACACAAACTCATCTCACGATTTCTCATGCTCAAACACGTACATGAAAAATACTCATAGTCATCATCCAAGTACTCATATACATACATATACATACATATGAATATACACCTCACTTTGTTTTCGGATACCATATCATATAGATGTCCTCATGTCTTTTACTTATCGATCAATCATATTCAGTTTCCAGAATTCTTATCAAGAAACCTTTGTGGTACAGAAACTTACCAGTTAAGACATATTCATTCATAAACGCATCAATTCATTCATGCACCTTAACCATTCAGGAAAAACTTAACTTATACCAATTTCTCATCACATTTAACCACACAAATACCATACAGACAAATTGCATGTATTAGTTAATAAAGAACTTATTCAAATAACATACACATACATATGCTAATACAAATTCAGAAATCATGACTTGTTCATTTTACTGATCTTATATACTCAAATCATACATATGTTATCATCTCACACATATACAAATACGTGTACATATACATATGTTTATACATATACATACCATTACCGGTTCATACACTTACGCACGTCAATAAATACATATTGGCATTAAGCTCATCAAATATCTCAATTCATATCATAGCAATAATAAAAAACCAAATATGTGGTGATCAATTAACTTAATTATACATAATCTTTAACTTTGTTCTCAATGCCATCTCTTAATTATCCTCGTCTTATCCTAAACATTTCTATATATATATTTAAAACAAGAATTCAATAATTCAAGTACTCATCACATTGGTTACTAACATAGCTTCGCAAGAAATCCGGTCTTAGGTAAATCTGTCAAAATAAATAGCGAAATGCCATCAGAATCGCGACTTTATAGAATTCTCGACTTAACTATAACAAAATTTCGGATCTTTCCAGGATAACCAGATCAAGTCCGATCTCAATGATTTCGGTTCCATTAATCTTAAAACATCATTAGAAACTAATACCAGTCATCAGTTAACTTAAATCTTCCGTTTATACGTTTTTGGAAAATCTTCCGAAAAAATTTCAGCAAACCCTACAAATGGTCCTAAACCCTTCGAACCTACTCTGAATTATCTAAACATTATCGTATCATCATATATGACTCATATCTATCATTACACTAAAAACACATCAATACACGTGTGGACGCTGATTTCGGTCGAGGTCCATAATCGAGAATGAATTGAGGGGCACAAGCGAACCTGCAAAATAAGAGTAGAATGAACGAGGAGGTTACTGCTCACCGGTGTGGTGGAAGCCGTAGGCACTCCGACACTCAAGTCAGCAAAGTATGAATAAGTCGAAAGTGAAAGGATTAAGGTCTTATGATACCTCAATCTCTGTTTTATGGCCGTGAGGGCAGGGTATTATGATTTCTCTGATGATTGGAAGTAGTGATGTATGGTCTCTCATCCCCTATTTGTGTCATGACTCTTCTCTTTTATAGGCCATTATGACGTGGGGTCATTTAAACCTCTTCTACCCGTTGGTTATACTAATGATGGGGTTTATGACTGTAATTGTCGATTTAATGGAGTTCATTACTGTTGGCGATTTCTCAATCTAATTACTCATGAATCTGTTGGCTTCTTAAGCTGTTAAAACTATGACGAAGGGCCCTGGGTTAGTCTGGTCTCTCAACCCGAAGCTGGTTTCTTAATTTTGATCTGATTGTGGGCCTTGAGGCTTTGGTTTCGTGATTGGCCCAAATGTGGAATGACAGTTATGCCATTGGGCCTAAATTTGGCCCATACAGTTTGTCCATACTCTCTAAGTCTGGAAGTCTTAGACTTGGAGAGTACCATTGTTTATGTCGAGCGAATCAAGACTCTGATAGTCGTCTCGCTGATCCTGGTGGAGGCTTAAAATTTGTCAATATCATGCTCTCTGGGGGAAAACTGACTACAATTACTCTGCTTAAGTCCTTCATTGGGTGTCACTAGTTGTTTGACACGTATGGTGGTTCTGGAGGTAGCTTCAGTCGACATAAGTATACGGTTCGAAGTGAATATTTTGACTCGACATAAATCCCGTGGGGGTGTGTCAAGTGGATCAAACCTGACAAAGGTTAAGGATTGCCACGACATGTCGTATGAAGTGAGCGAATGTTTCTGTGCAGCTTCACAAGTCTTATGGATCGAAGCAAACCCTATTTATCTCGTCGAGAATCTTCTGAGGGGTGTCCCCGGTCGACTGAAGCAGATGATGGTTCATGAGTAATTTCACTTGACATGTCGTATGAAACGAGTGAATTCCATAATTCTATTTGGCTCGACATTAGTCATCTGGGGAATATTCCCGGTCGACTGAACCAGATGATGGTTCATGAGTAATTTCACTAGACATGTCGTATGTAACGAGTGAATTCCATAATTCTATTTAACTCGACATGGGTCATCTGGGGGATATCCCCGGTCGACTGAACCAGATGATGGTTCAGGAGTAATTTCACTCGGCATGTCGTATGAAATGAGTGAATTCCATAATTCTATTTGACTCGACATGAGTCATCTGGGGGATGTCCTCGGTCGACTGAACCAGATGATGGTTCAGGAGTAATTTCACTCGGCATGTCGTATGAAACGGGTGAATTCCATAATTCTATTTGAGTCGACATGAGTCATCTGTGGGATGTCCCCGGTCGAATGAACCAGATGATGGTTCATGAGTAATTTCACTCGGCATGTCGTATGAAACGAGTGAATTCCATAATTCTATTTGACTCGACATGAGTCATCTGAGGAATGTTCCTTGTCGACTGAACCAGATGATGGTTTATGAGTAATTTCACTCGACATGTCGTATGTAACGAGTGAATTCCATAATTCTATTTGACTCGACGTGAGTCATCTAGGGGATGTCCCTGGTCGACTGAACCAGATGATGGTTCAAGATTAATTTCAATCGGTATGTCGTATGAAACGAGTGAATTCCATAATTCTATTTGACTCGACATGAGTCATCTTGGGGATGTCCCCGGTCGACTGAACCAGATGATGGTTCATGAGTAATTTCACTCAGAATGTCGTATGAAACGAGTGAATTCCATAATTCTATTTGACTCGACATGAGTCATCTGGGGGATGTCCCCGGTCGACTGAACCAGATGATGGTTCATGAGTAATTTCACTTGACATGTCGTATTGTGGGAACAGAGAAATCTGGGCGACACATGCAATCCCGGGCTCGCGGCCCGGTCGGGAGTACGGAGTAGCCACGGGGGACTAAACCGGAGAATAATGGAGTCGCCACCCGGTGTGAACCGGGAAAATGAGATTTAAGGCCGCACTCACCCCTCGCAAGGGAAGACCTCAAACCATTGGGTTCGGAATGGTCCCTTACTTATGCCACTTGTAATGACAGGATTTATGTAATAATTTAATCAGGCTTAAGTAGTACTTATTTCCAAGAGTATCATGCTTCTAAATTCACGGGTACAAAATAAAACTTATACATACATTTCACATATATCTCACATCTAAGAACACATGCCTGAAAATACCTCAAAGTAACAACGAACATACAACTTCATTCAGCATATCATATTCATGAAAAACACAAGCATACATAATAACCGCACAAGCATACATGTGAGCACTTTTCCAAGTGATACGTGGAATTATATCCCAAGTACAGACCGCATTACCGTCCATTCGGAATCGGCTACGGAATTTATGTATGGGTTTCCATCCGATATATCACAAGAAATAATACTCCAAAGTCATCATGGCATAGGTATATGAATCGTAATGCGTTAAATCAAGACTAAGGCAAATGACGCAACTAATGGAATGAACATGCTTTTCATTATTATGTGCACAAAGATAAGAATGATTATGTGTGGTTCCATAAAAAAATCACCTAAGAAACAATTATACATGGCATGTGATGAATATGTCTCAGTTCAGTGTGTTCGCGTTCGTGTAGCGTTCGTAAACGCGTTCGAACGGTAAACAGAAGGTTCGCGTTCGTATGTCGTTTGATAACGCGTTCGAACGGAAATGAAACAGAATGCTCACGTTCGTATGGCGTTTGTTAACGAGTTCGAACGGAAATGAAACAGAATGCTCACGTTCGTATGACGTTCGTGAACGCGTTCGAACGGAAATGAGACCTGATGCATGATAAGGCAAAATGCATGCGCGTTCGAGTTGCGTTCGTAAACGCGTTCGAACGGGAACAGACTTGATGCATGAAATGGGACGCAATACATAAACAACAAAATAAAGGGGGGCGGCGAAGTACTGCCGTAAAGGTGGCCTTTTGGGGCTCTTGGTCTCTCAAATAGAGGACCTTTATACCAACATACTAAGCCCATGCGCGTCACATCACAACACATGAAATAAAGACAATAAAAGTGTAGGACTTCGTATGCCCAATTGAACGTACATTCAACCCAAACACGCTTCGTCCAGCGCGGCGAAGTAGTGTCACAAAGGTGGCCTTTTAGGCTATTCGTCTCTCAAATAGAGGACCTTTGGACTAACTCACTAAGCCCATGCGCTCGATTGCATCATACATACAAAAATAGAGTCAGGGGCTGTTTAGGCGTGTTTTAGGGGGCTGGTTTTGAGTGTTTATTAGGGGGTGTTTCAGTGGTTGTAAGGGCTGTATAGGGGGATGTGTTCTCGGTGAAGGAGGGGAGTGTTTTGATTCGGCTAAGGAGGGTTATTGCTTGTGGTGGTCTCGACTTTGAAGGATTTTGGTGTTCTGGATTCGGCTAAGGGTGAGTTTGGTTTGCTTTGGATTCGGCTATGGTGGTTGTTGGTGTTTTGGATTCGGCTATGGAGGATAGTTGCTTGTGGTGGATTCGGTTATGGTGGAGGATTAAGGCTCTTGTTGTCTCGGCTATGGAGGAGATGGTTAGGGCTCTTTATTCTCTTTTTGTGTATATGTGAAGTGTTTTGATGTCTTGGGCGTGTATTAGAGAGAGTGGAGAGATGGTGTGGCTAGGTTAATGCATGTTTATATAGAAGAGTGCTAGGGTTTGCCCTTGTCTCACAAGAAGAGATCTAGTTTCCAAATTAGGAGTCCTAAGAATGGTATACACAAGATTGATGGGGGACAAAATATTTTAAATTAGGAAGTCAACTATTTTAAATTGGTAGATGTCTTATTAGATTAGGAAGTCAAATATTTGATTGGTTTTAATTGGTTAGGATTGATTTTAATTAGGCATATCTTCTTTTTAATTTAGTATGTGATTTGTTTAGTTAGGAAGTTAATATTAGATTTGTTATGATTGATATATTTTGTGTTTTATTTAATTGGTAAATGGTTTAAATATTTTATTTAATATTTAATGTTTAATTTAATTAAATTGGGATATGTTTTATGAGCTTTGGGGAGCTAATTGGGCTGGGGTGCGAGGTAGCAGCAAAACCAGAGACACCGACGCCGTTCGAACGCCAATTCGAACGCTACACGAACGTCCGCAATCTGCCTGACGTTCGAATGAAGTAACGAACGCAACACTAACGAAGACAGTGAGCTTGTGAAATGGACTTGATGACGTACTTATTCTGAATTTCCCCTTCCGACCTCCGTTTCCCGCAATATCCTTAGCTAAAAAGGTAGTGCCTCCAACTGAGACTCATCATCGGGTTTCACATGCAAAAATGCAATGCCTACACGTATGAAACGAGTGAATTCCATAATTCTATTTGACTCGACATGAGTTATCTGGGGAATGTTCTCGGTCGACTGAACCAGATGATGGTTCAGGAATAAATTCACTAGACATGTCGTATGTAACGAATGAATTCCATAATTTTATTTGACTCGACGTGAGTCATCTGGAGAATGTCCCCGGTCGACTGAACCAGATGATGTTCAAGAGTAATTTCACTCGACATTTCGTATGAAACAGGTGAATTCCATAATTCTATTTGACTCAACATGAGTCATCTGAGGGATGGCCCCGGTCGACTGAACCGGATGATGGTTCAGGAGTAATTTCACTCGGCATGTCATATGAAACGAATGAATTCCATAATTCTATTTGACTCGACATGAGTCATCTGGGGGATGTCCCCGGTCGACTGAACCAGATGATGGTTCATGAGTAATTTCACTCGGTATTTCGTATGAAACGAGTGAATTCCATAATTCTATTTGACTCGACATGAGTCATCTGGGGAATGTTCCTGGTCAACTGAACCAGATGATGGTTCAAGAGTATTTTCACTCGACATGTCGTATGTAACTAGTGAATTCCATAATTCTATTTAACTCGACGTGAGTCATCTGGGGGATGTCCCTGGTCGACTGAACCAGATGATGGTTCAAGATTAATTTCAATCGGCATGTCCTATGAAACGAGTGAATTCCATAATTCTATTTGACTCGACATGAGTCATCTTGGGAATGTCCCCGGTCGACTGAACCAGATGATGGTTCATGAGTAATTTCACTCAGAATGTCGTATGAAAAGAGTGAATTCCATAATCTATTTGACTCGACATGAGTCATCTGGGGGATGTCCCCGGTCGACTGAACCAGATGATGGTTCATGAGTAATTTCACTTGGCATGTCGTATGAAACGAGTGAATTCTATAATTCTATTTGACTCGACATGAGTTATCTAGGGAATGTTCCCGGTCGACTGAACCAGATGATGGTTCAGGAATAAATTCACTGGACATGTCGTATGTAACGAATGAATTCCATAATTTTATTTGACTAGACGTGAGTCATCTGGAGAATGTCCCCGGTCGACTGAACCGGATGATGGTTCAAGAGTAATTTCACTCGACATATCGTATGAAATAGGTGAATTCCATAATTCTATTTGACTCAACATGAGTCATCTGAGGGATGGCCCCGATCGACTGAACCGGATGATGGTTCAGGAGTAATTTCACTCGGCATGTCGTATGAAACGAATGAATTCCATAATTCTATTTGACTCGACATGAGTCATCTGGGGGATGTCCCCGGTCGACTGAACCAGATGATGTTCATGAGTAATTTCACTCGATATTTCGTATGAAACGAGTGAATTCCATAATTCTATTTGACTCGACATGAGTCATCTGGGGAATGTTCCTGGTCGACTGAACCAGATGATGGTTCAGGAGTATTTTCACTCGACATGTCGTATGTAACGAATGAATTCCATAATTCTATTTGACTCGACGTGAGTCATCTGGGGGATGTCCCCGGTCGACTGAACCAGATGATGGTTCATGAGTAATTTCACTCGGCATGTAGTATGAAACCGGTGAATTCCATAATTCTATTTGACTCGACATGAGTCATCTAGGGGATGTCCTCGGTCGACTGAACCAGATGATGGTTCAAGAGTAATTTCACTTGGCATGTCGTATGAAACGAGTGAATTCCATAATTCTATTTGACTCGACATGAGTCATATGGGGGATGTCTCCGGTCAACTGAACCAGATGATGGTTCAGGCGTAATTTCACTTGGCATGTCGTATGAATCGTGTGAATTCCATAATTCTATTTGACTCGACATGAGTCATATGGGGAATGTTCCCGGTCGACTGAACCAGATGATGGTTCAGGAATAAATTCACGACATGTCGTATGTAACGAATGAATTCCATAATTTTATTTGACTCGACGTGAGTTATCTGGAGAATGTCCCCGGTCGACTGAACCAGATGATGGTTCAATAGTAATTTCACTCGACATATCGTATGAAACAGGTGAATTCCATAATTCTATTTGACTCAACATGAGTCATCTGAGGGATGGCCTCGGTCGACTGAACCGGATGATGGTTCAGGAGTAATTTCACTCGGCATGTCGTATGAAACGAATGAATTCCATAATTCTATTTGACTTGACATGAGTCATCTGGGGGATGTCCCCGGTCGACTGAACCAGATGATGGTTCATGAGTAATTTCACTCGGTATTTCGTATGAAACGAGTGAATTCCATAATTCTATTTGACTCGACATGAGTCATCTGGGGAATGTTCCTGGTCGACTGAACCAGATGATGGTTTAGGAGTATTTTCACTCGACATGTCGTATGTAACGAGTGAATTCCATAATTCTATTTGACTCGACGTGAGTCATCTGGGGGATGTCCCCGGTCGACTGAACCAGATGATGGTTCATGAGTAATTTCACTCGGCATGTAGTATGAAACGGGTGAATTCCATAATTCTATTTGACTCGACATGAGTCATCTAGGGGATGTCCTCGGTCGACTGAACCAGATGATGGTTCAAGAGTAATTTCACTCGGCATGTCGTATGAAACAAGTGAATTCCATAATTCTATTTGACTCGACATGAGTCATCTGGGGGATGTCTCCGGTCAACTGAACCAGATGATGGTTCATGAGTAATTTCACTTGGCATGTCGTATGAAACGAGTGAATTCCATAAATCTATTTGACTCGACATGAGTCATCTGGGGAATGTCCCCGGTCGACTGAACCAGATGATGGTTCAGGAGTAAATTCACTCGACTTGTCGTATGTAACGAATGAATTCCATAATTCTATTTGACTCGACGTGAGTCATCTGGGGGATGTCTCTGGTTGACTGAACCAGATTATGGTTCATGAGTAATTTCAATCGGCATGTCGTATGAAACGAGTGAATTCCATAATTCTATTTGACTCGACATGAGTCATCTGGGGGATATCCCCGGTCGACTGAACCAAATGATGTTCAATGAGTAATTTCACACGACATATCATATGAAATGAGTGAATTCCATAATTCTATTTTACTCGACGTGAGTAATCTGGGGGATGTCCCCGTTCGATTGAACCATATGATGGTTCATGAGTAATTTCACTCGACATGTCGTATGAAACGAGTAAACCCCACGTACTCATTGACTCATGTCGTGTATTAAGGATGTTCAAAACTTTAAAGTGTATTATGTCGAGTGACTTCGTTCCTCTTGTTTATTCTTTATATCGTTCCTCATTCGACATCTGAATTGTTTCCAAGTCTCTTTCTAGTCATTAATTGCAACCCTAGTGTGAATTACGAGGAGTTTTTGGCGGGAATTTGTGGCGCCAATTGAGTATTGTGTATAAAAAGAGCTTTGGGTACTTCATTTGCTTCATTCGTAAAAAAATCCATTCGGAGGCCGAGTAAGGAGAGCTCTCAAGTGTTTCAAGGTATTCTTCGAAATCTTCCTCTTGTTCTTCAATTTCTTTAAACATTCATAGTGTAGATTCAAGTTGTTCTTAGGTAAAATTGGTTGTTTGATCTTTAGGTTTGTGAAAATATTTTCAGAATTATGTTTGTGGGTTTTGATCTTTAGGAAATAGACAACTATGGAGTTTAGTTGTTTATATGCTTGTTGTTTGGAAGATGTCGAGTGGAGAATCCTTAGGCACCTTATGTGCCAAGATTGATAGTTATGTCGGATCTTCTTCAAGTGAGACGAAGGAGGACGAAGTATACAAAGATTGGTCGTACCAAGAGTTGATCGAGGCTGGCGTAATCACCTTGGCTAGGCCTTCCCAGGAGGTCCCTACCGAGGCCATACCACTAAGGTCTTTACCCGCTGTTGGGGAGTCGAGTGACTTTCCTAGTACAAGTGTACCCACAACTTATTATCTAAAAATTATGCTAGTCGAATGACCGGAAAAGTGTTGAGGGAACTCAGGTGCATGTATGGGTTTCCCGGTTCTCTAGAACTACGAGTACCTTCGTCGAGTGAAAGAATCGATTACAAAGTTCCGGGGTGGATGGGATTCTACGTACGTCCCTTCTTCGATGGGTTGAGGTTTCCCATTCCAAGACATTTTTGGGAGGTTCTGGATCATTTTGAAGTCGCTCCTTCTCAACTGATGCCAAATGCGTGGAGAATATTATTGTCGATTGAATGTATGTCATTCGAGTTAGGAGTGCTTTTTGAGGTAAATGATGTTTTAGCGATGTACTACCTGAAAGAGCATTTGAAGGAGAATGGAAGATATACATTGATTCTTCGCCAGAGGAAGACGCATTTAGTTACTGGATTACCGACTAATGATAGGGGAAATTGGCAATCTGATTATTTCTTTGCGAATGGTCAGGGTTTGGGGTTAACACGGTTTCGGGTCAAACTGCGAACTGCACCGAACCGAACCGCGCGGTTTGAAAAAATATTAAAAATGATTTCAAACCGCACCGAATCGAACCGCAAATTTTGGGTCGGTGCGCGGTTTTGACCCACACCGAACCGCACTGAACCACCCAAATCATAAATTAGAATATGAAAGATTTAATATGTGTATAATTTTATATAGATTGCTTCCGCTACTTCAAGAAATTTAATATAAGGGTAATAAAATGATTAAGAAATTATAAGCTTCTCGTTCAGATACAATTAAAAATTTAAAGATTAATTACAATCAACTTGGCTTTCTTAGAAGATGTTTGAATTTAAACGTGAATGGCTTATGAAATTGTTCAAATGTTATTAAAGTCGTAAATTTTCAGGTTCAGATGAAGATTATTATTATTATTTTTATGAATTGATTCAACTTTATTCAATTTGCATTGGTTGATGAATCTAGCTTGCTCGACATTTGCTTCATTCAACATGAATCCTTGGAATGGATAATGAGTTAAATACAACAAGTGCATGATTTAATTTTCTTTTTAATTATTTTGAAGAGGTGGTTATTATCAAATGTTATGAATTTATGAGAGAATGTTGAAGTTCTTTACAATTTTTGTGGAACAAAACTCAGTCTTACAAGATGGAGTGCGGATTGGAAAACTGCTACACAATTGTATGAGCAAGCTTGTGGGTAAATCTTACTATTTAATGCAGTTTCTTGTATTATTATTTGCGGTGTTATTAATGGTTAATTAATATTTTATGTTGGGTTATTTTGGTCGTTGAATATGAAAGATTTAATATGTTTATAATTATGTATTTTTTCTCTTCAATTATAATGTGAAAACGCATAAAATTTTCTTAAAAATTCTATAATCCAAACCGCCGATCCGAACCGCCCAAACCGCTAAACCGCCAACTCGAACCACCGCGGTTTTCCTTATCAAATTTGCGGTTTCGGTTTCTAATTTCCCAAACCGCCAACCCGCGCTGTTTTAAGGAAAAAACGAAAAAACCGACTTGAACCGCACCCCGAACACCCATAGTGAGGGTATATTTGGATCGACCGGGGCTGGTCGAATCCCAGAATTTTGGTGTTTGTCGAGTGAGTAACGTTCTTTCTTTAAAATTTAATCCATGAATCCTGCTTACGAATTTCGAATAACCATGTGCTTGCTGCTGCAGATCCTTTACGAAATAAGACATTTGTCACGACTGCGCGTACAATCTCCAACACCAAAGCGATTCTATCCTTCCGGCTGAGGAAAGATATTATAAAACCATCTTAGTGGAAAGAATATTAAGGGCAACTCTGTTGTGGAAGGAAATTACCACCGAGAATGAGAAGGTAAAGTTCTGGCCTTTTGTAACTACGTTTTACCCGTGATAAATTGTAGATGGTCGTGTCGAAAGTTATATGGAGAGTCTAAATATCGAGAGCCCCTAAAACCTGAAGAACATTTATGCGCAGAGGAAATGATGACTGGACCATTCACAGTAGCTTCACTCGACGAGATGAAGAGCCGAAGGAAAGCAAGGAAGTTGAAGAAGAAAGAACCAGAAGTCGAAAAAGAAACTGGTCTTCAGCCAAAGGAAGTCGTTTCAAGTGAGGGTGTCGCAGAAAATGGGAAGTCGACTGAAATGATTTCTGCATGGAAGAAAATGAAGTCTATTGCCGAAGTGGAGGAGGACTTTGATAACCTCATTTTAAAGTTTCCTCGAGAGTCGACTGCAATTTCTGATCATTCAAGCATCGATTCATTCATAGAAGGGCTTCTTCTGGAGGAGGATGAAGAAATGTTAACACAAATCGGTCCGGTGGAGGCTATGAAGAAAGTCATTTCTTTGAATTACCAAGTGAGTATAACCCTTTTTTTTTTGGTCGAATGATATCCTGACTCGAGCCTTTCAGGCATTGGAGTGTAGTCTGTACATGCGAAAGAATGCGGAATCCAGTCAAATGAGGATCAGGGAGCTGGAGAAAGCATTGTCGGTGGTGAGGAAGAAAGCTTCAGATCTGAAGTCCGGGTTGGTCGCTTCTCACAGGAAGGAAAAATGGCTTGAGAATGAGTTGAAGGAGGTTAAGGCTATCTTAAAGATGGAAAAAGAAACGGTTGAACTAACAATTGATAGTTATAAACAAAGTTTTGAAAGCGTGAAAAAGGAAAAAGAATTATTATTAGAGCAAATGGAGGAAATTGCCATCGATTCCATGATGAAAGATAGATATGATTTAATGAGGGAATATCTTTCTAGGAAGCATGTAGACTGGAAGCCGGAGAAGTGGATCCGAGAGTATGAAAGACGTGTTGCCGGTATTTCTTCGTCGACGGAGGATGATGGTGAAGAGAAAGGTCTGGAGGTTGAGTCCAAGAAGGACGAGGTAGAGCCAAATGCATTTCCTGTAGCTGAAATGGAAAGGGTCGAGAAACAATTAGAGGAGGAAGAAGATGTTGGACTGGCAGCTGTCGATACTGAATCGGGGATAGAGGTCGAAACTCAAGAAGATTTTCCTGCCATTGTTCCAACAGCTGCCGAAGAATGACCAACCAGTGTCTTTGGAGTTTAAGGGTCTGATACTCTAATATAGGTTTAACATTTTGTATAAAGTTAGACTCTGTGGTCGGATGGGAAGGCGATAAGCCGAAATTTTGAACAATTAACTTTGTATATGTCGAATGATTTTAATGAATGAACTTTTATTGCAATCAGTCGAATGACTTCTACAAATTTCCTTATTTCATATTTCGAAAGATGACTAAGTATTGTGAAAGATAATTGCCTCGAAAAATAACAAAACATTAGTGTTACCAGATGAATCGCTTAAGATGGATTGCGTTCTAACTGTTGCATACGGGAGTCCTCTCCATGGTCTGTAGCTTGTAGGCTCATCTCCCGACAACTTTTGTGACGAGATATGGACCTTCCCAATTTGGTCTAAACTTTCCATCTCCAACTTCCTTTGTGTTCTGGAACACTCTTTGTAGGACCCAATCTCCTTCCTTGAAAGACATACTCCTGACGTTTTTGTCAAAGTACCTGGCCATCCTCTGTTGATGAGCAGCCAGTCGAATGGAAGCTCGGTCCCTTATTTCATCAATCGTGTCGAGATTGAAATTCATCAGCCGCTGATTATTTTCTTCGTTGAGCCATTGGCAGCGTGGGGACATGATGGCTTCTTCAGTTAGAATAACTGATTCCGTTCCAAATGTCAGAGCGAAAGGAGTTTCGCTTGTTGAAGAGCGTATTGTCGTCCTTTATGACCACAACACTCCTGGAAGTTCATCCGCCCAAACGCCTTTAGCCTTCTCTAATCTTTTCTTCAAAGTATTCAAGATCGTCTTGTTGGATGATTCGGCTTGGTCGTTCGCTTGTGGGAAGTGTGGGGTTGAAAAGCTCAATTTTATGCCCCAATTCCTGCAGAAGTCTTGAAAGTGATGGTTGATGAATTGAGAGTCGTTGTCAGTCACAATTTCTCTTGGTATGCCAAACCAACATATGATGTTCTTCCAAACGAAAGTTTGGGCTTCTTTGTCGCATATTCTAGCGAATGGTTCAGCTTCAATCCACTTCGAGTAATAATCCATCATCACAAGCATGTAGACACGCTGGTCTGGCGCGGCTGGGAGTTTTCCTACTATGTCCATTCCCATTTCATAAACGGCCATGTGGATAAAACGGGATTGAGTTTTTCTGGTGGGAGATGTGGAACTGGAGCAAACGTTTGACACTTGTCACATTTCTTAGTGAATTCAATTGAGTTGGTCTTCATTGTCGGCCAATAATATCATGTCGAATGGGCTCGAAGAGCCAAACTTCTGCCTCCAGAGTGGTTCCCACATTCCCCCTCGTGCAAATATGTCAACACATGTTGCGCTTCATCGAGTGTGAGACACTTTAAGTAAGGTCCTGAGAGTGACCTTCTTAGCAGCTGACCGTCGAATATAGCGAATCTTGCAAACTGTCTCTAGATTTTTCTGGCTTGCGTTCTGTCTTCTGGAAGCACCCATTCCTGCAAATACTTGACGATATGTGTCATCCAGGTATTGACTGAATCGACCGCTGCAACAATTGTTTCTTCCTTCCAAATTGCCAGCCAATTCAAATACAATACTGGTATTGTTCGTGGTTTGTCCCCCTCCATTGTCGATCCGAGGGTAGCCAGTGAATCTTCTTGGGAGTTCTTTCTTCTTGGGACTTGGGTTATGGAGAATTCTTCAAATGTCGACCGCATATCGTTTACCTTTTGTAAGTAGGAAGCCATTTGTTGGCCTCGTGCGTGATAGAACCTTTGGACCTGGTTGACAATCAACTGAGAATCGGACTTCATTTCTATCTTTCTGTCTCCCAGTTCTTTTGCTAAGGATAACCCAGCGATCAGTGCTTCGTACTCTGCCTCGTTGTTGGTAACTCTAAAACCGCACTTGATTGCTTGTTGCAGAATGTCGACTTCCGGAGTAGTGATCATGATTCCAAGACCGCAGCCCTTTTTGTTACTGGATCCATCGACTGCTAGTTTCCAAGGGATTTTCGATTGAATGGAGTAGACTTCGTTTCCAGCTGCAGCAAGTAGGCCGGGAGTGAAGTCGGCCACAAAGTCCGCCAAAGCTTGAGATTTGATGGCGGTCCTAGGCATGTATGATATATCATGTTCTCCAAGTTCAATTGCCCACTTCATCAATCTCCCTGACAGTTCTGGTTTATGGAGTATGCTTCTTACATGATATGTCGTGTATACCATGATCGGGTGTCCCTGAAAGTAGGGTCTGAGCTTTCTCGCGGCTGTAATTAGAGCGAACACCAACTTCTCCATTAACGGGTAGCGTGATTCTGCTCCCAACAATGCTTTACTCACGTAGTAGACTGGTAGTTGAATTTTTGTCTTCTCCCTTATTAAGACTGCACTAACCGCGTGCTCTGAAATCCCCAAGTAGAGGTAGAGCCTCTCATTGTCGAGTTTCTTTGACAACAGAGGAGGTGTGGTAAAATATTGTTTGAGCCCTTTTAGCGCCTCTTCACAAGCGGGAGTCCACTCGAAGCTGTTTGCCTTTTTTAAAGCTGAAAAGAACTGAAAACTCTTATCTGTGGATTTGGAAATGAACATGTTTAACACATCGATCCTCCCCACTAGTCGCATGACGTCCTTCGGGCTGGAAGGTGAGGGGATGTCGAGAATTGATTTAATCTGGTCTGGATTCACTTCTATCCCTCGTCGAGTGACTACGTATCCCAAGTATTTCCCTGAGGCAACACCAAACTCACACTTAGTAGGATTCAACTTCATTCCATACATGTCCATGATGTTGAAGGCTTCTTCCAGATGGTTTAGGTGTTGCTCTGATTTAATAGACTTCACCAGCATATCGTCTATGTAAACCTCCATTCTCTTCCCAATTTGACTGGCGAACATCTTATTGACCAGTCGTTGGTATGTCGCTCCTGCATTTTTTAAGCCGAATGACATAACCTTGTAGCAGTAAATTCCTCGGTTACTGACAAAGGCTGTCTTCTCTTGATCGTCAGGATGCATGAGAATCTGGTTGTAGCCTGGATACGCATCCATAAAGCTTAACATCTCATGTCCAACTGTAGCGTCGACCATCGAATCTATATGTGGCAGTGGGAACGAATCCTTTGGACAAGCTTTGTTCAGATCCGTAAAGTCGATGCAGACTCTCCACTTTCCATTCTTTTTCTTCACAACGACGACATTCGCAAGCCACTCTGTAAATTATACTTCCCTAACTGCTCCATTCTGCAATAACTTCTGAACCTCTTCATCTATGATCCGGTTCCTTTTAGGAGCGAACTTCCTTCTTTTCTGCCTAACCAGGGTGTGGTCTGGATCTACATGCAACTCGTGAGTAATGAGCTCTAGGTCGATTCCAGTCATATCTTTGTGAGACCATGCAAAACTGTCATGTCGCTTCTTCAAGAATTCGACCAGGTCGGCTCTTAGTTTGGGATCTAGGTCAGCTCCAATCAATGCCTTGTAATCTGTAAATTGAGGGTGAATATGGACCTCGTCGAGCTCCTCTAGATTTGGTAGAGTCGGCTCCGAACCACGAGGCCCAACCTGTAATTGCTATGCTGACTCAGCTTTCGCCTTCAAAGTCGTATGATAGCAGCTTCTTGATGCAAATCTATCACCGTTAATTTCTTGAACCCCCCACTTGGTTGGGAACTTTATAACTTGATGGTAGGTGGATGAGACCGCCCTCATGTCGTTAATCCAAGGTCTGCCCATGATTAGATTGTAGGCCGATGGGCTATCCAAGACCAAAAACGTGGTCATCTTATTGACTCCTGCTACGTAGACTGAGAGTGATATTTTCCCCATCGTAAATTTTTGCTCCCCACTAAACCCAATCAGTACTGTCGTCTGCCTGTTTATCTTATCCAACTCGGCTCCCATATCTGCGAGGGCTGTAGTGAAAATGATATTGGCTGAGGAGCCCGTGTCGACCAACACTCGTTTGATCATAAAATTAGCCACCTGCAAGGAGATGACTAAAGCGTCGTGATGAGGATTTAAAATGTGTGAATCCCCGTCGTCTGGAAACTCTATCGTCAGATTAGTGAACATTTTCTCTACAAACATTGTGGTATGATGTTCCACTGATTCCCGATCCTCCTGAAATAACATTGACGGTGTTATTAATTGGAGGTGGCGGGGTTGGAATTTCTACTTGACCATCTCTCTTGTCCCTTCGCGCCAAGGTTGCTTTCCCCTTCTCAGTGAGGAAATCCCTCCGGAAACATTTGTTTAATAGTTCCAGAACCTCCAATCTCAAAGCTACACATTCTACTGTCGTATGACCGTAGTCTCGGTGGAATCGACACCATTTCCTAGTGTTCTTTTTGGTTGAATGTCCCTGGAACGTGGAGGCCACTTCACTTCACTCCCCATCTTCTTAAGTACGGACACCAATTCCCCAGGGGAAATAGTAAAGTTGTAGTCCGGGAGCCTGGATTTGCTTGCTGGCATCTCCTCTCGATTTTTGTACTGCCTTAGTCGTCTGTCAATATCTTTGTAGAAAGGTCTTTGCTCTCCTCTTGGTTGGTTCCTTCTTTCCTTGTGAGAGTGAATATTCATATCAGGTCGCCTGGGAGCAGCATGCCTTCTCTCTACTCGTGTATTTGTAACATCTTCCATTCTTTTATTTCTTTTATCTTCTTCCCATCTTTTTTACCTAGGCCCGTGCCATGACCTAGTCCATGGTGTAGCATCGGAACTTCGTCAATTTCTTGTAGAGTCCACTATCATATAGTAGTCCATTCCGAAAGGCTTCTACCGTAGTAGGCTGGTGGAGATCCGGAATAGTAATCATCTCCCTGTTAAACCGAGTCACCTAGCTCCGTAGTGACTATCCTCTTCTCTGTTGGATGGAATTGAGATCATCAGAAGTCTTCTCTAATTTGCAAGAACTTGCAAAGTGTTACACGAACTTGTCAGCCAGCTGCTGGTAGGACTCGATTGTCAGCCACTGGCTTGGGGACAAGTCGGTTGACACATCATCTTGTACTGTAGTGTATTACGTGGTCGTCTGGGTCGGTAGACCCATCATATAGGTTCATCTCGGGCGGGCTGAATTTTCGAGGCAATTCAACAGCTACAATTGACTCCACGAATGGGGTATTAGAAATTGCTCTAGCTCTGCTCTTTCTGATTGGCAGCCTTACCCCTGGTAGTCTGGACATAATTGCTTCCTTGAATTCAATCATCTCTCTTCTCATGAAGCTAGCAATTTGATGGGTTGGATCGAGAGAATAGTTCGGGCCACGTGAAGTTGGCTGGTGATTGTTGTTTGGCCCATCCGACATGGGCGGGACTGTCGGATTGCTCCGGTCGTCTGGATCGCTGGTTTGACCTTGAATGTTGATATGCTGAGGATTAGATGACAACTCCTCTAGCTTTTTCTGTAGGCTTTCGTTGGAATTTCGCATTGCCAGATTCTCATTTTCTAGGGCTTGCAGTCGCTCTTGAAGCATAGTTAGTTGTGCCATCATGGGATCCGGGACTTGTTCATTGCTCGAGGCCATTTCCAGCTGCCTGTAGTGTGTGAATCAGATGAATTTAATTTTTTGCAAAATCCGCTCGGTGGCCCCACGATGGGTGCAAATTATGGACGCTGATTTCGGTCGAGGTCCACAATCAAGAATGAATTGAGGGGCACAAGTGAACCTGCAAAATAAGAGTAGAATGAACGAGGAGGTTACTGCTCACCGGTGTGGTGGAAGCCGTAGGCACTCCGACGCTCAATTCAACAAGGTATGAATAAGTCGAAAGTGAAAGGATTGAGGTCTTAGGATACCTCAATCTCTGTTTTATGGCCGTGAGGGCAGGGTATTATGATTTCTCTGATGACTGGAAGTAGTGTTGTATGGTCTCTCATCCCATATTTGTGTCATGACTCTTCTCTTTTATAGGCCCTTCTAACGTGGGTCATTTAAACCTCTTGTACATGTTGGTTATATTAATGATGGAGTTTATGACTGTAATTGTCGATTTAATGGAGTTAATTACTGTTGCCGTTTTCTCAATCTAATTACTCATGAATCAGTTGGCTTCCTGAGCTGTTAAATCTGTGACGATAGGCCCTGGGTTGGTCTGGTCTTTCGGCCCGAAACTGGTTTCTTAATTTTGATATGATTGTGGGCCTTGAGGCTTTGGTTTCGTGATTGGCCCAAAGGTGGAATGACAGTTATGCCCTTGGGCCTAAATTTGGCCCGTACAACACGCAAACCAACTTTTATCGGAAACTTGCATAATCTATTGGATCAATCCAATTTGTTCTGTTTTCACTCGGATTCTATCAAATATACATATTCAATATATGCATGCTCAAAAAATTCAATTTATATAATTATGCTACTCTACGAAGGTACTGGATACATCCGAATATTAAACAATAAACTTCAAATTAGCGAATTTTAACGGGAGGTCTTACCAATATTTCGAGGGCTTATATGGACTCCAAATGATCCTACAAACGCACTAGAATCGATAGAATTTCGATCGGAGCTACTGTTCATTCGTGGGTATTGTTCCCAGCCACTTCCTTTCTCGTTTTACGTGCAACCGTGTACGAAACGTAGAAACCATCACCACCAGCTTGTAATACTATCCGAGAGCTTCGATTTGGATGGTGGGTTGGGCTGTGAAACGAAGCCATGAGCTGGGATAAAAAAACCCACTTCCGCACACATTTCTTACATTTTTCGCTGTCGACGGCAATTTGAGGGCCGCCGCCGGCCATCTTCAGACGGTAGTAGGCTAGGTGCACACCCCGTACAGTCGGCCGACCAACAAGCCACCAAAATCATAACGCCATTTTCGGGGGAAGGGGGTCGAGTGGAGGGGTTTGGGGTTCTTTTTCCAAAATTATTGTCGTTTATCGTATCCGAATTCTAAGAACTGGACTGGAAGACGACCCTTTATATATATATATATATATATATATTATATATATATATATATATATATATATATAATATATATATATTATGGGTGTTCATAGGGTCGGGTCGCTGGGTCGGGTTTATAAAAAAATTACAAAATATTGACCCGACCCGAAATTTTCGGGTTGGGCAACGGGTTTGATTCCCTTGACCCGACCCGACCCGAACCTATATAAATTTTATTTTTTTAAAAAAATTTTATTTTTTCTAAAATATTTATTATTATTTTTAAAGTTCTTACTATTATTTCATTTGTTTATTATTTTTTTTTGTATAAAACTCCTGAGGTCTCCTTTGATACTGCCTCTCGTGAGGAACAACTTTCAAGTTCTTCAACTTCATCAGAGCAGTATGTTTTTCAAATGCTAGTTTAACTATTGTCAATAGTATTAGTAGTAAGATTTTTCCAGTTTAAATAATGTTTAGATAAAAGGCCTTCCTAAGATTACATGGTAGCTGCTCATACAATCAACTACTATGAAATCTATCATGATGACCCGAGAACGGGGGGCCATTCTTATTGTCATTGTCGACTGTGTCCGGCCCAATGCGAAAACCGCTGCTCCCTCAAACCCATACAATGGGGTTGAATCATGGATCAAGATGGTGAACTCGGGGCCCAATCCATTTAAGGTGTCATTGGAAATGATGTCAACCGCACTCCCTGGGCCCCACCAATAATAGCCTTGATTGTCAACACATCATCATGAGGGTAGCTTACCCTTTGGGCATATTCCTCGGTGAACATTATTGGTACTGCTCTTGCTCCCCGGATCTTTGAGTCTCTTTCCATCGTCAGTACTTGTGGACCTTTGGTCTGGTAGTAGTTATTTCTCGCCCTATTCGAATCCCCAGCCAACGTTATTCCCCATACTATTGTGAACATCAGTCTCTGCCCTCTTTGCTCCTTGACTGATATAGCCTCGCAGTCTATGTATTCTTTCAGGTAACCATTCATGATCAGGTCATCCATATGTTCCTTCAGGTCTTTACATCTTTCTGTGGCATGCCCCCATGTTGTGGTGTGCGCAATAAACCATTTGATCTCTCATCTCAACTGGGAACCTCATCGGATAAGGTTCGGTCAGCAACATTTGTCTTGAATTTCTCGATAAATCTTGGCCAACGATTTGTTCATGACAGTGTATGATGCTCTTTCGTTAACATTAAGGACCTTGATCGGGGCCCACTTTTCTGGCACTGGATTATCCTGAGCTATTGGCTTGAACTCCATTTGCCTCGGAGCTTGTCATTTCGATTCCCGGCCATTTCACGCTAACCTTCTTGCCTTAGCACTTTCGATGCCCGGGGGAATCCCTCTCGGGCTATCTTCTCCTCTTTTTCCAGTAATACAAACTTCATTACATGTTCCAAAGTTACCGCGTAATCTGCGTGATCCGGTAAGATCATAATTTCTTGACCTTTAGAGCCCTTTTAAAAATTTCCAAGGCCTCTGGGGACTCATACACCCCGACCTCTAAAACTAGGCTGTGATACCTGTCGACAAAGCTCTTCAAAGACTCATCGTCTCTCTACTTCATCAACCTCAACGACCCCATCGTCTTCCTTGGCACGCACGCCCCCTTAAAGTGTCGCACAAAGGATCTCATCAACTACGCAAAGCTGCTGATACTTCCCGGGGTCAAGTTCATGAACCATAGGCTGGCTGACCCGCCCAATGTTAAAGGGAACACCTTACAGCTGGTCTCTCCGACCATTTCTTGAATTTCCATCAACAAAACGAACTTCTCAAAATGAGATTTGCGGTTCGAGCTGCCATTGTAAACACCCATGGAGGGAATAATGAACTTCCTCGGGAACTCCATTCCATGTATTTCCTTCGAGAACGAGGACGTTATCCTCATGTCCTTATCATCCTGAGCTCTTCCATTCGTTTTATCCTCACATTTCCTCATCTCCCTCTTGAACCAATCCTTCATATGGATTTCGAAGTCGTCATGTTTTTGCCTATGGCCCTCTTCACGTCCTCCATTTTAAGTATGGTATCCTCTGTGGCTAGGAACTTCACGCCTCATGTCTTCCCATACGAATCTGCTTCTTCCACTGGTTCTCTTTCTTTTTCAATGGTCTCCGTTTTCTCCGGCAATCCATTTCCTTTTGTTATTTCTTCCATCTTTCTACTAGGTCCTATTCCATCAGGTTCTTCGGCCTTCTCTAATTTCTCAATCTTTTCAATCATAGTCTTCATAAGGGCCTTAGTTGTTTCCCTCTCCCTTCGTGCATCATCTCTTTCATTTTGAAGGGTTTCGTTCATCCTCTCCATCCATCCCATCATCGATGCCTCTGCAGTTATATGGCTTTCATCCATTTTCCATCATCTTAACGTGCTTGTTGCTTCTCATAGTGTCCCCACAGATGGCGTCAACTTTTGACAGTTGATTTTCGTTCCATGGGTAATTCGGGAAAACCACTTCTCGAACAATCATCCCACAACTGTGAATTTGTTTGGTTTGGGGACCAAAACTGTAGGCACTGCATTTTTGCATTTAAGTCCCGATTATGAGCCTCCAGCGGAGGCACTACCTTTTTATATCGTGGAAGTCGCGAGAAACGGACGTCAGAAGGGAAGAATTAAAAAATTGACATTTTGTTGGATTTGATTCGCTCGTTTAGCTCAAAGTTCGCTTGTTGAATCTTCGTTTCAAGACATATCCTTGGCCCAAAACCCCCGCAAAACGCATTAAGCTCAGCCAAACACCAAAGCCCACGCCCAAAGCCCATGAACCAAACCAAATCACACACCAAGCCCACCAACACCAAAGCCCACGCCCATGACACATATTACCCCCTCCATCCACTATTCAAACAACAATTACCCTTTCACCAAGCTTACCTCACACCTTTGACCCCAATTTTACCTTAGCCTCCATTTTCCACAAGCTTTTCCAAGATATTAATAACATTTCCCTACACCATTTAATAGCAACCTCACGCCTATTAAGGAACACATGTCTTAGCCTCCATTTTCAACACATCATCCACCAAATTTCAACAAAGATTGGCCACCCTAATTAATACCCCTCATCAACCATAGGCAACTCAATTAATGCCCATCCATTTGCCTAAAAAAACAACCCAAATTGGACTATCCTTCCCTTAGCACATACATAGCATATACATAACACAAAAAGAGACCTTTCTCCTCTCAAACTCACGCCACAAGCATACACTTCGCAGCCTACTACACCCATTAAACAGCCACAACCCCACACGCATAACCCCTTTAGCGCATCACACAGCCCAGCACCCCACTCACAGCCCTTCACGCCAATAGCCTTAGCGCAAGCCACCTAGCATTCACCCTTCAACACGTTCCTCAGCCCACATTCACCCTCCAAAGCCACGTGAAACAAGCCCTGAAACTGCCCTTCACTCAACGCCACTGCCCTAAGAGCCATGCAAAACGTACTCTACGTACATCCCTTATACGCACCTGACTTCAGCAGCCACTAAACCATTTAACACCGCTTCACGTGAGCAACCATCACGCCAAAATAGCTACGTGAACCAGCCCTTCATCACGCCACTCAGCGCACAAAACCCCCCTGACCTGCACCTAAACCGCATCATAATAAGCCCCTTCAACAGACCCTATTTGACGCCAATAAGAACCCATCACACTGCCCTAATTCACGAACAAACACACCCTTCACAGAGCTCTCATTGACGCCAATAACAACCCTTCAACTCAGCCATTAAATACCTCACAAATAAACTCATTCTGCCCCTTACATTCACGCAAATATACCCCTCTCACTGCAGTCTTTGAAGCACACACGAACACCCCTCACTGCAGCCCACTGCTCACGCCAATCAGCCCCTACAAACCAGCCCTCTGAACACGCCAAATACCCTCACAAAACTGCACTGAAAACCCACCTTTCTGCCCTCCAAACTGCATCACAAACGTCCCATAATTACCGAAAATTGCACCTAAAACATGGCCGAAATCTTCAAAACAGTGAACAAAAAACTGCACTTGGAAATCCTTGAATAACCGCATAAAACAGCAGCCCAATACCCCTCAAACCACCACAAAACAGCCCCTTAACACACCTGAAGCAGTGACCAGAAAATACAACGGAAATCGCAGCGAAACGAAGCGGAAACAGCGAATAAATTAAAACAGCAAAACAGCGGAGGAAAACATCAAACCAGCGAACCGGAGGAGTCACGGAGTGTTAGCCTTCCGATGGCCGTATAACGCACTTCCAAGAGACGACACAAAAGGTTAGGCCTGAGGGCATATGTTATATATTTTCCTCGCATGAATTAGTGATCTAGAAAGCATGTTACTTATTTTCCTCGCATGAACTAGTGACTTAGAAAGTATGTAATTTATTTTCCTCGTATGAACTAGTGATTTAGAAAGCATGTGATTTACTTTATTTCACATGAACATTGTAAATTAGTATATGATGTGATTCCGGGTGAATGGAATATGTGTTCTTTCTTATGGTATATTGGATGGAAACCCGGACATAAATTCCGTAGTCGAATCCGAATGGACGGTATTATGGTTTGCACTCCCGGATACAATGCCCCGTACCACTTGAGAGATTCACATATTCCATTTCATCCAAACTAGTATTCAAGCATGATTAGGCCGTCGGAAGGTTATTTTATTTTTTTTAGCATGACTTAGTTATTTTCTTTCGCAATATGAGTTTAATTTACATCATGTTTAGATCGTTATTTGTCCAACATGTTCATTGTGTGATATCATGTGTTTGCCGTTATGAAAGTTTACTTTTGAAGCATGCAAACTTAGATTTAGGCTTTATAGAAATTTAGACTACTTTGGCCAATATGTATATTGAGTAGAATTGGTTAAGATTGCACAAATCCATTCATTACAAGTGACATAAGTAAGGGACCATTCCGAACCCAACGGTTTGAGGTCTTCCCTTGCGAGGGGTGAGTGCGGCCTTAAATCATTTTCTCGGGTCATACCGGTGGCGACTCAATTATTCTCCGGTTTAGTCCCCCGTGGGCTACTCCTTACTCCCAACTAGGCCACGAGCCTAGAACAGCATGTGTCGCCCAGTTTCTGTGTCCTACAAAAACCAAGGTTAGAAAAAGATGGAACACACAGACAACACAAAGGATTTAACGTGGTTCGACGGAATAGATCCGACCTACATCCACGGACACAAGGGAAAATGATATTTTTTATTACTACCCCCGGTCGGACCGACCTGCCTTTAACTCTAGCTCGGCTGACTGACCTCTTACTAGCTCTTACTTACAATAAGTTTTTTGCTCTCTTTTACAAGTGAAGAAATAAATTAGCCAACTCAAAAAGAACCATTTACAATGAATTCTCAACCCCTTTATATACTAAGACAAATTCTATACGTCATCCACGTGAACCGCATATTACTCGCACGCTAAGGTATTTAATGACGTTGGCCACGTTTCCTTATCGTTCTTGCCCATTACTCGTACGTTACGCCCATTAGCCTTTACTCATATGTTACACCCATCAACTATCTGGCTGCTCTAGGTTTCATGTAGGGTTACGTCATCCATACATATACATAAGGTTCAACGTCCCCGACCTAGGTAACTGGGTCGGTCCGTCGGCACATGTAACATCTTTCAGTGTGCCTACTAACAGATCAGGTCGGTGTGCTGAGACTCTAGGTGCTTGGTCTGATTTCATCGACCGACTTTGATCTGCTGAGTCGATCCTGACTTCAGAGACTAACACAAGGCTCTGAATGCCGAGTGCGATGTCGAGGCTGCTCTGACAGTCTGTTACCGAGGTTGTCCCGAGAGTCTGATGTCGAGAATGTCACAAATGTTCTAATGTTGTCAAACCTGACCACTTCGGATGCCCACCTCGGTGTCATAACGTGTAACTCAGGCTCGGGCCGCTCTGTCGACCTCTTATCTTCACAATGTCCTTAGATCTGTATATGTTAACCGCAATCCTCATTCTACCATTCCTAAGCATTTTGACTTGTTGGGGGTGAAAAATCATCATCAACATATATAAAAAAAAATTAATACTAAACTGCCAAGCACGGGTGTTGTTTCCTCTTTCCAGTAGAATCAAGAAAACAATGGCGAACTTGGACTCGGACGTGCCTACAAATCCGTTTAGAGAGGCATCAAGCAATGCAGGCCCTTCATCGTCCTCCAAAAAGCCTAAGCGTTTCAAGATCAAAAAGTGGAGCGCCGTCGCCAGTGGCGTATCCAGAAATTTCAGTCAGTATGGGCTAATTTTTTTCTTACCAAAATAGTATATAATGAATTCATACATATTTTTTGAAATTACAAGATGATCTCTATACTTTTGAAAATTATGAAATAGCTCATAGTTTCTAAACTTATAAAGTAACCTAAAATTTTAAGAATTATATTTTTATCCATAATTTCTAAAAATATCAATTTACCCAAAAAATTTAAGTAAAAATTTATTTTTAAAATTATGTATTTTAAGTTTATGTAGTATATTATATACTAAATTTCCGCTAATTTATTGTAGATTTAATCACTTTCTTAATTAAATTATTAAAAACCTAGTGCTAAAACGTAATATTTGTGATTTGAACAACTATAAATAAAAAATAAATATACAAAAAAATATATACAAAATAATTATATTAATATTAATATGTGAATATTTTATACATAAAAACTATATACGACGTGGTTTAGTAAAATAATCACTATAAATATATCAATAAATTAGAAGATCAATAACCAAACCTAAGTATAAACATAGTTATTTTTATTTTTATTTTCATTTAAATATAATAGAATCTATATATTTTGCAAATGGAAAAACACATAAATGAGTGGATTTAGAATGAAAAATAGTTAATTATATAGACACATACAAATTAAATATAATTATTTTAGATATGTTTAAGAAATAAGATTGATGTAAAAATGTATTGAAATTTTTTTAACTAATTTAGACTTGGGCATACATATTATATTAAAAAACAACTCAAAAAATTAATAAATAATATATTTATGGGTACCCAACTGAGCTTGGGGTAATTCTTAACCCTTACCCTAACCCTATTATTATTATTTACTTTTGTTTTTATCTTCTATAATAGGAGATTTTGGTGTTTGATTTCGTTTTGGTTGATGGATGCAGATATTGTTGTGGATAATTGTGCGATTTGCAGGAACCACATCATGGATCTCTGTGAGTTACCTTTTTGATTTTTGAATTTTTTGGGTTTTTCTATTTTGTTTATATTTGATTTTGTTGTTGGTTAGGCATCGAGTGTCAAGCAAACCAGGCCAGCGCTACGAGCGAGGAATGCACTGTAGCTTGGGGTTGTTACGAAATCTGGATATAGAAAGCAAGAAATGGGAGAATCATCTACTTCATTGAACATAACTTACTGGCTTAAATAGCCTTACAAAGATAAATTAAAGAGAAATGACCCACGTCTAACTAACAATCCTATAAACGTGGTCTACTGCTGAACTAAATAACTGCAACACTAAAGGAACTGCTCAACTGCTAAAGAGCAGTTTAACACAGAGAAAGTCTTTTATCAATAGTAAACAATATCAACTTAAACTAAACACTTTAACATCCTCCCTTAAACTGAAAGCTTTAGCTATCAGTTTACTCCAGGATCCAAACAAACACCCAGCAAATCACGCATCTTCAGGAAAGCATCAAGCTTCAAAGGTTTAGTCATTATATCAGCAACTTGCTCCTGGGTAGGACAATGAACCATCTCTACAACTCCATCTTTTTTGAGTTCAAGAAGGAAATGAAAGCGAACATCAATGTGTTTACACCGACCTTGCATCACTAGATTTTTTAGAGAGCTTGATTGCTGAACTGTTATCACAATAGACGGTTGGGAATCATGTTGAACATGCTTGAGACCTTCCAAAATCCTTCTTAACCAGATTGCTTGACAGGCACATGAAGTAGCAGCAATAAACTCAGCTTATGTAGTGGAAAAAGAAACTACAGGTTGTTTCTTTGAGGACCAAGACACTGCTCCTGAGCTCAACATAAACACATAACCTGAGGTGCTTTTCCTGTCATCTAAATCCCCAGCATAATCACTATCTGTGAAGGCAATCAGTTCCTCACTTCCTCCCTTCTTATAAAACACGCCAAGATCAATGGTACCTTTCAAGTACCTTAGTATCTCTTGCTGCTTGCAAATGAAGTTCAGTAGGACAGTCCATAAATCTGCTTATAAGACTCACCACAAATATAACATCTGGACGAGTGGCAGTCAAGTACATAAGGCTCCTCACAATCTGCTTATAGAAAGTACTGTCAATCATTACTTCATCTCCAGTTTTTGTAAGCTTACTTCCAGGAACCATTGGGTTGTGAACTGGACTACACTTGTCCATGTTGAACCTTTCCAACACCTCTTGTGTGTATTTCTTCTGACTAATAAAAATGCCATCTGATCTTTGCAGCACCTCAATGCCAGAAAGTATCTCATTTTGCCAAGATCAGTCATATCAAACTCAAGCATCATGGATTTATTAAACTCAGCAACAAACATAATTTCATCATTCCCAGTAAATATAAGATCATCCACATAGAGACATACAATCAAAATCGTACCTGCTTTTCCAGTCTTGATGAACAGAGTATGTTCATAATGGCATTTCTCAAATCCTTCCTTTACAAAATAGGACTCGATACGACTATACCAAGCTCTTGGAGCTTGTTTAAGTCCATATAAAGCCTTTTTCAGTTTGTACACCTTCTGCTCACTGCCCTTCTGTTCATAGCCAGGAGGTTGTTCGACAAAGACTTCTTCATGTAGTTCACCGTGTAAAAAGGCTGATTTTACATCTAACTGGTAGATTGTCCACTCCTTGAGAGCTGCAAGAGAAATCACCACTCGAATTGTATCTAACCGAGCTACAGGAGAAAAAACCTCAGTATAATCCACCCCATGTTCTTGAGTATAACCCTTTGCTACCAATCGGGCCTTGTACTTATCAACTTCTCCATTCTCATTGAGCTTTGTCTTGTAAACCCATTTTACCCAAACCTTCTTTGCTTCAGCAGGTAAATCTGTCAATTCCCATGTTTCATTCCTCTCTATGGCTTCTATCTCTGCATCCATTGCGTTCCTCCATTTCATACTTTTTACAGCATTTCCAAATGAGACTGGATCACTACCTGCAAATAGAGTTTGGTGTGCAGTGTCTTCTTCATCGGATAGATCTTCTCCACTTTCGTAATCTCTCATCCAGGCTGGTGGCCTTCTGATTCTTCCTTCATTAAGATTTGGTGGATTTGCTTCATTGAACTCTTCTAAATCATTTATGTCTATTATATTTTCATGGTGATCATCTCTGATATGCCTTCTATCTCTGTTATCATCAGCTCTGATATTCTCTCTGTTTCCGCTATCGATATCGACTGGAACTGCTTCTTTGTCACTTTCTCCCCAATCTAGATCATCTATAATGGCTTCGTCATGACTCATGTTCCAATCCCAGCTATTGTCTTCTTCAAACTTCACATCTATGCTGACTATTATCTTCTGAGAAACTGGATCATACAATCTATATGCCTTTGACTCCTCACTAACTCCAAGTAGAACACATCTCACACTTTTGTCATCAAGCTTAGTCCTCTTACTATCAGGAATATGAACATGTGATATGCAGCCAAACACCCTGAAGTGATCAATTTATGGTTTAGATCTACTCCAAGCTTCTTCCGGAGTAATATCCTTTACTGCTATTCAGAACATAGACAGTCCAATTGACTGCTTCAGGCTAGAAAGTTTTTGGCATTTTCCTTCCTGAAAGCATGCTTCGCACCATGTACATAATAGTTTGGTTCTTTCTCTATGCAATATTATTCTGTTGTAGAGTATATGCAGATGTCAGTTGTCTACGTATGCCATTTTCCTTACAAAAATATGTGAACTCATGTGATGTGAATTCTCCTCCACGATCAGTGCGAAGGCATCTTATACATGAACTGGTTTCTTTCTCAACCCGACTCTTATAGTTCTTGAAAGTGATGAAAGCTTCTGAATTCTCTACCAAGAATTAAACCCAAGTCTTGCGGCTAAAATCATCGATGAAAGTAATCAGATATCGTTTCTTGCTATTTGAAGTGGGGTTGATCGGTCCACAGATGTCGGCATGCACCAGTTGGAGAATTTGAGAAGCCCTTCATGTGCTCTCCTTTGGAAATGAATCTCTGCGTTGTTTTCCTACCAAGCAGTCTTCACACACCTTTGAAGGGGCTTGAAATCGTGGCAGTCCATTCACCATTCTTTTCTGCTGAAGAGTGTTTAACCCATTGAAGCTTAAATGTCCATATCTAAAGTGCCAGAGCCGAGTCTTATCCTCGGTAAAAGAAGAAAAACAGATTTCTTCCTTTAGCAGTTTTTGAGCAGGCAAGATAAACATTCTATTTGAGGACATTTCAGTCACCATGATTAATCCTCTCTTTGGATGATAAATCTTACATTTCCCATGTTGTATGAGAATTGCAAGCCCCTTCTCTTGTAGCTGCCCCGCACTGAGCAAATTATTCTTCAAACCAGGAACATAAAATACCTCAGTGATGACCTGCACAATCCCATTTACAAGCATTCGTATATTTCCTTTTCCTATCACAACCATGCTTGAATTGTCCCCCAACTTTACAGAGGTGTTGAAACTCTCATCGAGCCTAGAGAAAAGCTTCTTCTTTCCGCACATATGGTTGCTGCAACCTGAATCGAGAAACCATAACTCCTCTTTACTAGCTGCCTTGACATCCACATATGCCATTAACAACATTTCTCCACTAGCTTCTGCATATTGTGCCTCTGTCTCCGTCTCCATGTTGGGACATTCATATCGAAAATGTCCAAGCTTATGGCAATTGTAGCACTCAATGGTAGACTTGTCAAATCTTTGTCTACCTCTACCTCTTCCTTGTCCTCCGAATCCACCACGACCTCGTCCTCTTCCTCTCCATTGATCTTTATATGTAACCTTCAATGCTTGTTCATCCGCAAGATGGCCATTCATGCGTTGTTCATGCACTAAAAGACTGCTTTGCAGCATATCTATTGTTAAGGTGTCTAGATCATTTGACTCCTCAATAGAGCACACAACATAATCAAATTTAGAGGTCATAGATCTCAGAATCTTCTCAATGACCACAACATCCTCCATCTTCTCACCATGAATCCTCATCTTGTTGGCTATAGTGAGGGTTTGAGCAAAGTACTCATTCACAGATTCCCCTACCTTCATGTGGAGCATCTCAAATTCTTTTCGAAGAGCTTGTCGTTGTGCACGCTGCTGCACCGTGATGTTCCCTGGTACTTCTGCTTTAAAGAATCCCAAATACTCTTTGCTGTATCCTTGTTCAGAATGGTCTCCAGAAATGTTCAATCAATGGCTTGAAAAAGATAATTCTTAGCCTTCAAATCCTTCAGTTTGGCATCTTCAATCGCCTTCTTTTGTCCTTCTGTGAGTTCTGCCCCTGCTTCTGCTGTAGGTATCCCTTGTTCTATCAAACTCCAATATTCCTTTGAGCGCAAAAAATTCTCCATGAGCATACACCAGTGATCATAGTGTCCATCAAGCTTTGGAATTGCTGGTTGCACAAAATTACTTTCAGTGGCCATCTTTACTGCTATACGCTTAGAAGACTGCTGCTTCTCAAGTTTCGATTAGGCCAAGTGATGCGGCTCTGATACCAAATGTTACGAAATCTGGATATAGAAAGCAAGAAATGGGAGAATCATATACTTCATTGAACATAACTTACTGGCTTAAATAGCCTTACAAAGATAAATTAAAGAGAAATGACCCACGTCTAACTAACAATCCTATAAACGTGGTCTAATGCTGAACTAAATAACTGCAACACTAAAGGAACTGCTCAACTGCTAAAGAGCAGTTTAACACAGAGAAAGTCCCTTATCAATAGTAAACAATAACAACTTAAACTAAACACTTTAACAGGGGTATGCTTTTTTTTTTTACCTCTTAGGTATATAATGGCTATTATGGATGTGTTTCTCGCGTTCTATTGGCTCTGATTACTGAATACTTTTGGATACCTTATATGATTATTGTATCTGATTGTGTTTTTGATATTTAAACTTGGAAGGATGAAAACAAATTTTGAATTTGGTGGTTAGTGGTGTCTGGATTATATCATTCTGTTATAATTTCTCAAGTTATATTATATATTTGCTTGCACAAAATTTGGATGCATCTATGCATGGTGGATGCTATTTTTTCGTGAGAATATAATTTTCCTTTCAAGTCTTAAAAGCACAATTTTAAAACTCCATAGGCGCCACCTTGTGGCCGCGGCATGTCGAGATTGTCGCCTAAGACCGAGTTTTCAACAGGCCCTTCTCAAAGGCATGAGGCGGCTCGACTCATGATGCCTCGAGTCGGGGCGGCCTGAGGCGTTTTGAGGTGGACGCCTCGATCCGAAAGTCCAAAATTTATTATTTTTTAAAAAAATAAAAAATTATGTACCGATTTGAGCTTCTTTATGGAATAAAAAATTACATAAAATAAAATATTCAATTTTGAAATCCTAACTGGCAGTGTTGTTAACCACATTGACAGGGTAACTCGACGTCGATGTTTTGTCGAAAATGACAAAATTATTATTGTCTTTAAAAATAACCAACATTTACTATTATATTTATTTATTAGTTATACTTTGTTATTAATAAATTTATTTATGATAGAAATTATATATAACGATGATGACTCTCTGGAAGATGACACTTCAAACCCACATTTCATGCTATTAGACACAAATGATAGCCTATTTAGATATTAGCGGTTATTTTATTTCATGAACCCATTTCGTTATGTTTCATCTTGTTTAGTTTGATAAATGCTTTTATGTATTAGATGATATGGATTTATTGAGGATGACTTATTTTGATATTTTTAGTTTTTTCATGTTCGGATTGAGGTTGTTGCCTCAACCGCCTCGAAGCTGCCCGCCTAGCCTCGTTTATTGAGTTTTCAAAACTTGCTTAGAAGATTTGTTGTATAGCTGATTAGCTGTTCAAATATTGCTGAAGCAGAGTGTTAATTGCTTTGATGCACTATTCTTTGTATGATTGTTGATTTTGCGATTTCTAAATTGATTGGATCACTACTTCACTAGAAGTACTTATCATAGTGATTGAGAAACAATTGCACTAATTCTAAATTGAATGCCAACTGATGAAAAATCATTGTGAAAGTGAAACCGTGCCAATATTACACTGGAAAACGTAAAGAGAAAACATATAATTGCATGTTACAGATATAAAGGTGAGGTGACCACAAAGTCTTGAATTTTAGAATAGTTGTAGGGTTCAGAATTTGGATTATTGAGGGTTTTTCTGGGAAATATTTAGATTTTGCTGCATGGTGTAAATTTTTTGGTCTGATGGACATTTTCTGGCCACGGTGTGAGAGTTTTGAAATTGAGATCTCATTTCTTTTTTCTTTCTTTTTTTTCCCCAGCGAGTGGGAGTTCCAGAAGTATGGCCACTAAAGCCTTTGAGCCAGTTGAGTTTTGGATTCGATCTGCTATATAGTGCACTTTTTCATCATCTAAAGTTCATGAATCTGAAAATTAAGCCATTATTTCTGTTGAACTGAGCTCACTATTTCTGTGATTTTCTTCATTTTATTTATTTTTGGATATGCATGCATGCGTGAGTTGGGTGATACCATCTGGCAACTAGGCGACGTTCTCATGCATTAGTTTCTATTTTAGTTCCTGATTTCCTACATTCTGAGAGATTTGAACTCTCTCGGCGAAAGCAGGTACACGCCTCATCTTTACTGAATCTTGTAAGAAAAACTGTGTTGTTTTCGTTTGGGTTTCTTCAATACCATTCTTGCTTGCCCAATCCTTCAACATACTGAAGTTGATTGATGCTAGCTTTGGCACTTTTTATAAATGTTTTTTTCTGATACGTTTGGTAATTAACTAATTGCGTGTGGGAGGGCGTCGTTCCCAGGGGACGTAATTTGGTGGTATAGGGTTCAGGATCTCATCTTGAGGTCCTGGTTTCGAATCCAGTGATTGCGTTTCTTATAAAATTTTGGGGCAATCGGGGGTTTTACTTGCTCTGCGGGTTTCATTAAAAAAAAAAGAAAAAAAAAAAGAAAAGAAAAGTGGGTGGGTGGGTGGGCGTCAATTTTCAATTCTAGTGGATGTGCTTTCATTTTCTGTTGATCTTTGCCCTTTTAATTTCAATGGAGTTCCCACTACTTTATTTAGTCCCTTTGGGTGGCACATTGAGGTGTATTATATTATTTAATTTAGGGTATATTGTATATATTAGCATTGTATTATTTAATGTTTTACAACGTTTTATGTTATATTATATTATTGTATAGTATTTGGTAACACATTGTACTATATTAATTTTTTTTTATTAATTAAAATAATATTTATATACACTCATTAGTATAATAATTTAGAAAATTACTTTTACATCAAAATTCATTCAAGTATAAATATAAAATATTACTGTTAAATTTTTTTTATCCATTAATTAATTAAATTAAAACTTAAAAAATATGTAATCCAATCTACTAGTGATAAGGCATCACTGACACAATGGATTTCACATTATCCTCTAAACTTTTCACATATTTTGATTTCGCTTCACAGAATTCCTCTCAAAGTTGCACGCGGCCCGACGGCGTGAGGAATTTGGTTTGAGTGCTGAAGATGATGAGAGTTAGGGATTTCGTTTGGGTATTAATTTTTTTTTTCTTTTGGGTGTTGAAGACGATAAAGTCAAGGATTTGAATTGAGTGTTATTTTTATTTTTTTTTTTGATGTTGAAGATGGCGTGAGACAAAATTAAGAAGGAAAAAAATTTATTTATTTTTGTTTCAATGAATATGTCTCAAACCCGCATTCCCCCTATCATTGATTAAAAGTATTAAATAATACAATATTGTATTGGACATTTTGAAACCATATATGTGATTACACTAACTTAAAGCAATGTAAAGTTGTTCCAAATGATGTGGTTTGGTGGTGTAGGGTTTGTGATTTCACCTTGAGGTTCTTGATTCGAATCTAAAGAGTGTGTTTCTTATAAGAGTATGAGACAGCTAGAGATTTTACCTACTCCGCTTAAATTCGGAAGAGATTATTTGACAATGAGATTTCCAACGATTTCAAAAAAAATATATAATATAAAGTTCTAATACATCCTATCTATTAGGAGTGTTCACGGGTCGGGTCGGTCGGGTCATCGGGTCATTTAAAAAAATAATTTTTTTAATAAATTAATTATTTTGAAATATAAATATTAATTATTTTATGTCCCAAAAATTATCATATATATAAATTTTTAATACAAAAAAAGTAATAAACAAATGAAATAATAGTAAAAACTTTAAAAATAATAATAAATATTTTAGAAAAATAATTAAGATTTTAGAAAAATAATAAAATTTGTATAGGGTCGGGTCGGGTTTTAGTATCAAACCCGTTACCCAACCCAAAAATTTCGGGTCGGGTCAAAATTTTGTAAATTTTTTTATGAACCCGACCGAATCGGATCATTGAGGATCGGATCGCGGGTCGACCCATGGTGTCAAAAGCACAACAAACCCTCTCTCACTCTGTCTCTATCTCAAAGTCCAATAGATATACAACATACCAAGCACTCAAAAAAATAAATAAAGTGTCATATTTAATTGTTGGTAAAATTAGGTGCAAAAAGTACAAAGTAATTAAGAAAGTTATGATTTGAAGACAGCTTTCAAACTTTTTGTCGAGTGAGAGAAATGATAAAATCCCATGTGCAAGTCACTCACAAGAAACACAAGGGGAGTTTCTTATTTTTTCACACTCTCATGCTATGCTATTGATGATATAAAGTCACCCCGTAATATGCGCCTTGGTTTGATAATTAAAGTAGTCTCCACGGTCTGTGATTTAAAATTAAAGTTGTCTCCACGGTATATGATTTAGTGGTTTTTTTTTTTTTTTTTTAAAGTTTAGGATAATTAGAAGATTTTATTTATTCCGTTTAAATTTAAATAAGATGATTTAATGATGAAATTTCTAACATATAATTAAAGTAATAACGAGATTATATTATGATAATATTTTTTCAAACAAATATCGACAAAGATAACAATTATATAAACAATGCATATCTCCTATTGACATTGATACTGCTGATGATAATAAGTAGGGTACCTCTTCCCCTTTTCCAGGGATCATCATCATTATTCTCTCCCTCTCCTTTTTGAAATTACATAATTACAAATTAATGAAGAATATTTAACACTTTTATTTACACTACATGACAACAATGAGTTTGAACATTCAATTATTGATTAAAATTAGATAAATCGAGATAAAATTATGTAATTATAGTAGTCAAATTTGTTAGAGTCTATGTCCTAAAATTTATTATGGATGTCGTAGTTTAAGACATAATATTTTATAATACAGTTTATTATTTATTAATAAAAGATATTTATTTTCTACACATCGTTACATCCATATTTTTTGTGCATGTCCTGAGATATTATGTCAGATATATATCCTTAATCTAAAAAACATTTGTGATTATGAGAGTTAACAATATTTATATAAATCTCAAATTAAGTTCTTGGTAAAATGTGATTATTATATGAGACAATAATATATCACTTTATCAATATTGTTGTGTGTCGCATAGATTGATATTTGATGTTAATAAAATGAATTATGAGCCTCATATCATAAGGACACAAACAATATGTATTTTCATTAGTAGCATGAAATTCGAACATGACCACAGAAACGTAAGATCACATGATAATATTATCTAAGGTCATTGATCTTCATAATAATACATTAATGTCGTTATATCCTCTGACTTGAGATCACATGGAGACTTGTACGATAGTACTCATGATTCAATAGTATATCCTCATTCGACTAGCCACGTCCTTTGAATAAATACTAGATGGTCTTGAACTATTAACGTACGAAGTCATGTGTGTTTCAAATATGTTCCAAGGAAACTCAAAGATGTGGATACAGGTCTTTGGCTAAAGCATACTATATCTTAAAGATATCAAATCCACAAGATCGAGTTTTGAAATATATCGAGTAGTAAGGATTTGACATAACCATGATCTTAAACTCGATAAGGAACATAAATATTGGAAGGAATGAGATGACATGCTCGAAGTGTATTCTAACAGATTTATATGTTTTCTCACTTCATTCATCGACTAACCCATAACATGCTGCTAGATATTTACCATGGTATGTGGGATATCATAGAGATGAAATATTAAAGAGTTAATATCATCACATTGCTACTCGATAACGAATCTAGGACGGTCGCACAAATATAGTTCTCGTCTATGTTTCAAATTCAATGATGTTTATTAAAAGTTAATAAATGATCAATTTGGAAATTATGTTTTCAATTAAAATAGGATTTCCTAATAAGATTAGGACATTCAGAATATTTCGTAAATATTAATTTGATTAATAAATTCGAAATATAAAATTAGATTTAATTGTTTAAATAAATATCTAATATTTATATTAAATAAATTAAATGTAATTTTGATTAATTGTTAATTAAATTAAGTAAAGTTCAAATTAATTAATAGTTAATTTAATTATTGGGCCAAAATATATTTAATCTATCGGCCTTTAATTTAGTATGCTAGCACCCAAATTAATTAGAATTCTAATATAGATTAAATAAAGAAGTTTTATGTAATAATGAATTCTTATTTAGTCAAAGTTTCTTATTTATTATTAAGGAATGAGTCTTAAAGAGACTAAATCTAATTTGGAGAGATTTTGAATTGTCTTTGTTATATTGGGTAGGATACAACAAAGCTAATCATTGCCTAGAAATACAACATGAATTTCGGCCAAGGCATACAAGTTTACCCATGGCCGAATTTCCTTAGTCTCTCTCTTTGACTTGTTACAAGCTTGTTCCAAAATCGTTTCAGAGAAAATTATTTATTTAATCCCTAATCTAAGACTTCAACATCCAAGAAATAAAAAAATATTTTATTAGTTCTCAAAAGTGGGAGCGATTTATTCGTATATAGTACTTGTATGCCAACTAGAGGTGAAACGCTTGGGGCACCATGACAAGGGAAATCTCAAGGAGGAAATTTAAGAAAGCTCTAAGAAAACGATAAACGCAAGCAAATATGTTTATTTTATTGTTGGTTTTTATTTATGTTGATAAATGAAATTACTTGCATGCATGATTAAATTAATGGGGATTAATTTATGGAATAATTTGTTTGTGTCAACAATGACATAACTACGATCCTTAGAGTGGTCTTGGAAGAAAAATTTAAATTTCAGTTACATGAATGCTTCCGCACTAACCCCAAAATCTTATGAAATTCCATAGTCGGGTCAACTTCTAAACACAAATGGAACCCTGAACTTTAACAATTGACAATTTTAGAAATGAAAAAAAAAATTATGCAATTTCTAGAAATTCTAAGACATCAAGATCTCAACAGCGGCCCTCAATAGGTGTGGCTTGGCGGTAAAATATTTAGGATTTGGTTGTAAAGTTTTGGGTTCGAGTTTATAAGATACATTTCTTGTAAGAGCTTGACACAACCGATGATTTTATCGCTTTGCTTAAGTCCGTATTGGATGATTTGACGGTGAGATTTTTAATATTTAAAAAAAACAAAAAAAAAAACAAAAAAAAAAACAAAAACTCAACAGTGGCTTCTATTTGGTTATTACAATTATGTATTATGGCTGGCCGCTTATATTAATTATCTACATTTAAAACGAGGATAAGTTGTTATTATATATTCTTATGGATCATTTTGTTAAAATCTTTTGACATCACCACAAGGTAATGCATTGATTAGCTTATACTTTATTGCTTTTCTTCAATATTCAAAGGCTATTGCCCTTTTCTTTTTAATTCACATGTAGTTTGTTGATTGGAGTCCTCAGGCTTTTTGGTAAAATGCAATTATTTATTTGTGTAATGGCTGGAATTGTGTTCAAATATATTTATAAGAAGATTCGGTGAAGTGTGGGTGAAGAAATAAATAAATGCATAATATTTTTATTTAAAAATCGTTGGAAATCACGCCGCCGAAATCTTTTTCGGGCTTATGTGGAATATGTAAAATCCCGATTATCTCAAGCTCTTATAAGAAACATACTCTTTATATTTAAATCCAGGACCTGAATGTCAGATCCTGAACCCTATACACCAAGTCACGCCCATTGATGACAAATAAATACATAACTACATTACCCAATTTTTATATTGGGATATTAAAATTGAAACAATGATCATTAAACTTAAATGGGACGTTAAACTTAAAATTTATAATATTGAACATAAAATATTTATCAATTTCAAATTCAATTATAGAAGTTTCAAGTTTAACAACTCTTTATTTAAATTGAATTTCAACTTCAAAATCCTTATATTAACTAAAAAAAAAAAAACAAGGAAGAAGAAGAAGAAGAATAAGTTAATTATACAATTAGCAGAACCGCGTGGGCATTGTGATTTATGAAAAAGATTAAAGCACTGGAAGCGTGCGGCATTTCCTCAGATTTTATTAGTGGAATTTTTTTTCCCTCCTCAATTAGTGCCATTATAAGCGGATTCCTTAAAGGTGGGCCTAACACTCTCATTAAATTTGATAGAGCTTATAAATTATGGAACAAATGTTAATGTAGAAAAATAATTTAATGTTTGTGTAGTTCGATTTTGTGAGAGTATAAGTTAGCGTTAATATTAATATTAATTATGTGTTTATAGTAGTATTTAAAAGTTAGCGTGTACGCTAACTTATAAACTCACTAAATTTCACACCAAATAGTACCTCTATGATAGGGATGATAAAAATTAATGTGGAATTAAGCCTATAAGAATTAATGTATTTGGATTGGATATAACACTTTTTTTTGTGTGGAAATATTGGAAATTCTATCGTCAAATCACTCGACCAATACTTAAACAAAATAGGTAAAACCTCCGGTTATCTTACACTCTTATAAAAAGTGCATCTCAGGATTTGTACCTGGAGGCATGAGATATGACCATGAGTATAATTTGGATTGAACATGTTGGCATTATCATACTAATAAATATAAAAATCCATGAAGAATGAGGGTTATGGAACTGATACGAATGCAAATATCTCTTTATACTCTTTAGTATAAGAGGCATGATATAAATATAAATATTATGTATTATTTTTTTCGATTGTGATCTTATGTAAAGTTTGATGAATTTATAAACTAATTTATACTCTCATTGTAATACTTATAAATTATCTTATATTCTTAATTAATACTTTCTATCAAATGATACATTAAAATCCAGTGTCAATTTTATTAAATATTTAAAAACTTAAGAATATCAAATGATTTGAAAAAGATAAATCACGGCTTTGTGATAGTGAAATTCTCGTATGTACAAAAGTATAGCCTTTAATGACGGACATGTGTTTTTTTTTTTTTTTTTTTTTTTCCTTTTTTCCTTTTTGTTTTTGAGGGGGATGGGCCTGTGACTTTATTTATTATCATTATTTTTTAAGAATGGGTATGTGAAGTTATAGCATTCCTGTGGCTTGGTGGTGTAGGGTCCATGATCTCATCTTGAGGTTCTGGGTTCGAATCTAGGGGGTGTACTTTTTGTAAGAGCCTGGGACAGCCGGTGGTTTTACCTGCGCCGCGGCCCAGAATGGGTGATTTGGTGGCGGGGTTTCCATCGTTTCAAAAAAAAAAAAAGTTTTGATGATACATTTTTTGATTCTTACATTTTGATCTTGATTTTAATACACTACGTATTGTTAAAGTTATATAATAGTTATATAATGACTAAAAAACGCGAGAGATTCTTTGGTGCAATAGTAGTATGGGTGATGTGGTACCACAAGCGAATTAAAAAATGACATGTAGAGTTTTTTCACCTATTTTTTAGTTGTTTTTTAATTTTTAGCACGCGTGGCAGTAGATGATTGGCTTGTTGCATGGATGACATGGTACCACTGTTGCATATAAGATTTTCTCAAAAAACACATATCGTATCTATATGAATTATTATTTATCCTATTAATAATAAAATTAATCTATTTAATTAGAGATAAACAATTGGTTGCAAGAGAGTGGTTACACTAATTAATTAGAAAATAATTAAAGAGAAAATAACAACTTTTGGAAAAATCTTATATGATAGAAAAATCTAAGGTTTAAACTTCACATAAACACACAAACGATGAGTTCCAACACAATCTATTTAATTGGGTAGTTGTTATGAATTATAACCTAAAACTATGGGTGTTCATATGGTCGGATTAACCTGTGACCCGACCCGTCCCGACCAGCGCGGGTTCATAAAAAATTTTGTAAAATTTCGACCTAACCCGAAATTTTCAGGTTGGGCAACGGGTTTGATCCCTTGACCCGACCCGACCCGACCCTATACAAATTTATTATTTTTCTAAAATATTTATTATTATTTTTAAAGTTTTTACTATTATTTCATTTGTTTATTACTTTTTTTTGTGTATTAAAACTTTATATATATGATAATTTTTGAGACATAAAATAACTAATATTTATATTTCAAACTAATTAATTCATTTAAAAAATTAATTTGTTTAAATGACCCGAATCTGATCGGGTTCCACTTCCCCGCGACCCGACCCGCGACTCTACTTTCCCTTGACCCGACCCGATCAGGTCTAACAAAATTTCAAAAAACCTGAAACACTAAACTATCTACTAGCCTCTTTCGATGGTTAGGTAAATATATTCATATTAATCTAATTAACTATATGTCAATGTTAATTAATTTAAATCAAATTCATTAAGGTCAAGATCTAATATTGGCTACGCATGTCATGTAGGTATATATATATCATTTAAGGAAATTTATTCAAAAAAAATGAGATCACGCTCTATTATTCCCAAGGTTTAATCCAAAATTCCTATGTCGATTTCCCAAGGCTTAATCCAAAAATGAGATCACGCTCCATCAATAAGTCATTGATGGTACCATGACTAAAAAAACCTAAAATTCATACATAATCATTAACCCGCCCTCTACCTAAAAATTAAAATAGAGAAATTGAGAATACGGCTTTGCTTTGGTTTCGTAGGCAAAAGCACGCAGAAGAAACCGTCAAAAAAATCTAGCCGTTACCTTGATTGCTCCCAATTAACAAGCAAGTGCGTGGACCTACCACCAGCCTTACAAAGTTTATGCCTCGGTTATTTGGCATTATTATTATTGTACTCAATTTTTTAATCCATAAAATGCCTCTTCTTTTACTCTGACTCATTTATTGGCGTGCCATACATTACTGTTTTAAAAATATCTTAGTAACTATACGGCAACTTGAGTTTTGAGAGGATATTTGTAAAGCAAATTATTATTTATCTATCCGAAAATTATTTGATGTTCAAAAAACACTCAATTTTGAGGGGAGAAAAGACATTTGTATACCCAAAATTCTTTAAAAAGAAACATTTACCTCCAATAAATTATATTTTTTCGAACATTCACTAAATTTCGAGTAGATAGATAGATAATAAAATTTCTTCAAATATTCGGTGGTAATTGACCATTTTTAATAACTTTTGGTGCATATGTGACAATTTCTCAAGACTTTGTGTTTTTTCAAATATCATATAATTTTCGGGTGGACGGATAATAATTTTCTTATTTTTAAAGTATTTAATTCCTATTGCGTTGATCACAAATTAAATACAAATTCCTTAACATATTTAAATATGTGTTTCATATTAACAAATTAATCTATCAAATTTAATTATAAAAACTAAGCACTTATATTAGGTAGGGGTGGGTAATTTCATATTTGGGATGGGTTCGGAAATTTCCGATCGAAAATTAAAAAATTCGGAAATTAAAAATTAGATCCCAATGGATAGTATCCAATTACCGATCTGTCTCGAACTTGTTCGAGATGAGTCGGGAATCGAGTACCCATCGGATCTCCCGAATAAGGGGTTCAATTAATCTTCACCTTGTGTAGCGTTTGGTCCCCAAGGAAGTTTTGGTTTCCATGCTTGTTATTAGGTGGTCTAGGAAGTGGGAGTCCATTAGGACACGATGGGTGAACCTTTTTAGGCTTTGTTCTGATTCCAAGCAACTGCAATACGAATCTTAGCTAGTTCTCCGTATAACATACCAAAGTGATCAAAAAGATGTAGCAAAACCACATCATGAACATGGTAACTAGGTATATGTGATCAATTTAATGCACCAGAACCTACCACGGCTAAATCAACATCATGGGAATCAGTTAAGATTGCATAGGTTTGATTTACAAAGAAGAAGTGGAGCAATCCCGACAACAATAGCTGACATCCATACAAAAAATTATATACGGGTATGAGAATTCTCAATCATGATTCGAGAATTCCCAAACTCGACGGTATCTGATCAGGTACACTCATTTCGTACTCGATTGGGTACACTTATTCCGTATCTAATAGGTCCCAAATAAGATTCTCGTGACTAGTTTGGGAATTCTCGACGGGTATGAGAAATTTGTCCACTCTTAATATTGAGGTTCTTAAATGTCGCCTAAATTTAGTGGTCCTACAATATGCTTAGATTGTCTTAGGGCCACCCATGACTAATTAAGATATTTAGGTTTTTTTAATATCATAAGACCCAATAATACATCGTCACAATGTAAGGTTGAGATTAAACTCAACAAATTTCTTAGAAAAACTGAGACTCAGATCTCAACAGGATAAACCCTAATAACATAAGACGACATATGTACTATGTGTTTCTCATAATTAACATGAAAATGGATTCACACCCAAATCTATATAAGTATAAGATGAATTCCGTGATCGACATGGTTATCCCATCTCAGCATTTGGTGAATAACATTCTAAATTAAAAGCATAACAACAAAATACACAAAATTAACATAAAGACTTTTATATCAATATATATATATATATATATATATATATATATATATATATATATTGATAAATCAATTAGACAATACAAATAGAGATGGCCA
>SKCR01019054.1:0-47463 GCA_019454045.1 Zanthoxylum bungeanum | reverse complement strand
CCTGATTAAGAAATTAAGAGTCTATTTGGCAAGCTTAATGGATTAAGAACTAAAGTTATCATCACATGAATCTTCCAAAGATCTGCTCTACTATTTGCTTAACTCCGGGCTTAGGCCTAAGATGTTTATTTTATCAAATAAAGCAACTTCTTTGTTTTCAAAGACTATCCTTGAAGTTTCTATTCCCAATTTGAAAATTAAAAGTCGTTTAACAAAATTTTCCAGGATTATGTTTAAACACTAATCTTTCAATTATCTTGTATTCTAATAGGACAACTATTTATCAATGATTTTAGGTACTATTAATATATGATTACTATAGTCCAACTATATAATCAACTATAATTTAATATAAGGATTTTTAAATTCCATTATATTGATTACTATCATCTTATAAATCACATATTAATTGCAATTAGTTAAGTCAAATATATTGATTACTATATCCAATTATATAATCAACTATAAATGAAATAGTTTGAATACAGTCCAACTGTTAATTTAAAAAACAACATTAAATATTAGTCCAACTAATAGATTAATTTATTGACGAAATATTTGAAATGAGCGCGTATGGCAAGTATTAAACGAATATTGCAAATTTAATACTTTGCCTCCCACTATTTTTCGCGAGCCTCTAACCCTCTGTGGAGTACACGGGAACCTTGTTTCCTAGTGGGCTAGATCCCGTTAAATACACACAATCTTGACTTTATCCAAACAAATTGTATGATAATTAACTAGGTAGATCTCTAAGATCAATTGGATCTCATCAATTCCTAGATCCGTAGGTGGACTCCAGTCCGAAATATATATCTTATATATGCCACTATATCCAATATATTGCCTAACATTTTCCTCTGAATCAACAAGTCTGGCTGGCATAACAACTTAGTGATCCAGTTAAGCGCAACCCATTGACCTTGGAAAGCTTCGTAATCAGTTCGATGGACAGAAGTGATCTTGACTTTGGCCAACAAATCAAAACTTGGACAAGACACCGATAATGGAACAAAGCTTCATTATTCAACACATCGCGACGGACAAAGGTCTTGACTTTGCCAACAACCATGCCCTTCTTGGGATCTTGAGTAAGAACACTCAATGGAAGGAAAAACGCTTAATGATGTTGATGATTTTTCGCGTGCTATTTGTAACCATCATTTATCTTTGTAAGGTCTCATCATCTAGACACCCTTAACATGCATTCTAAACACATAATAAGGCGCATATAAATAAATAATAATGATATGCGGATGGATACTTACACAACTTTATCCTAGAACAATCTCTCATTTCCTCTCTCCGCTAGCACGTATTACGCTATCGACGTTCTAATAACTTCTACCAACCCGATTACATAACACTTCTAAGAAACCTCTTTACATTGAGGGGAAAGGTGAGAGAGAAATACAAAGAGAAGGAGGCAATAGGCTGGACAGCAGGTCAATTATAAATTCTACATTTATAGCACAATTTCAATTTGCCCCATGCCCCCACCGATCTAATATCCATCCTCTATACATTTTCATGCATCGGAACCATGTATCACACAATCATTTATCAATCAATAATCCAATTATTAATCTGAATTTAATACCCTCAATGTTCAAACAACGATTGATTTGCGCGAGTCCGACCGTTTTACAATAAGTTACTCCAGTAAAACGAATTCTTGAATTAACTTAACTACAACCTTAAAATCCATTTAATTTGCATTTAATACTATTCATTTATTTAATTCCAAATTAAATAATCATTTATTAACGAACTTACGACTTAGTATTCTAATCTATCGTATCCGGGTCTCAAGCCGATTAACTCCAATGTCATTTAATTTAAAGTCCAATGGGCTTTTAATAATTTCTTAAGACAATGGACTTTTGGTCAATATGGGTCAACACCCAAATACCAAAGCCCATTTAAGGCAATCACCCTTATTTTTCCATGAAACCAATTTTAGGCCCATAGGCCCAATTAATATACAGGTCCTTTAAGTCATAATTGACTTTATTGGAATGGTTTTGGGGCCCCATGGATCCAACAATTTAGCCTAAACCTACTTTGGTACACAAGTGTTGGATAATATGACCCATAGCGTCACTATTTGCACAGATCATTTGTGTTGTTGTAAAAAATTACTATGTAATAAGGAAATTGCACTCTCATCGTTGTGATTAGATCACCATAGATATATAAATGAAGAGAGGTCCCTATGATTAGTTCCTGGATTGAGATGATATGAGACAGTATCAGTCCACGAAGGATTAATCATTAAATATCCCTAGCCGTAGTATTATCGAGACTGGACATCGATAATGCGGAATAGGCTAGTATTGCACTTGTGCGCGTTGTGAGGGCACAACGGCATAGTTCTCATATATATAAGTATTGGATACTTGTGCAAGTGCGATAGGAGGTCGTGTTTCAACGATGGTACGGAAACAGCTTCGCTCTGGATAGACCCTTCGGAATCCCATTGGTATTATGACTAGGTGTCTATGGGAGGCCGAAATCAAGGTAGGTGTGTATAGTCTTAACCTGAGACTTGCATCGCTAATACTTACGACAATCGGTAAACTTTGGTTTTGGTGGTGGGGGATCTTAACTGGTTCTGTGTTCACCTCTTCTGGGTTTATCAGAGAATCGTAGTATTGTATTGTCAAGACGGAAGTGTCAAGACGGAAGCCAGTCGTAATGGAGATGATGTCACGCAGGATACGGTATTAGTGCTCTTAAAGTGATGCGCATCCATCGTGATATTATGGCCAGGTCATGAATATCCGATTATAGAGACTAGTTACCAGACATCCGATATGTGTTTCGGACGGGCAGACACACTTATCCAGCCCCCAGCCCTAGCACGTGATTATCCGATACACTGGGCCGATATGCACAATACAATTATCTACTACTACGCTTGATACAGATCTAGATATTCTTTGATGAATATGTCCGGAGAACTTGGGAAGACTTGGTGCTTTGCTAGGAGTCGACCTTGTCTCGTAAATCGGTAGAACGTAGTACTTGGTACGTACGTGATTCGGACACTCCGACAACCGTATTTACTGCCAGATTATCCGGGGATCTCATGGGTCGCTTCCCGATAATCCACCGATGACGCACAACTCGCACTCTTGAATAATCTGGGATTATAAAGAAGAGAGAGAAAATTAATCTAGGATTAATAACGGAGATATTTTATCCGGGATAAAATGTCGTCTAAAGAGAGAGAACGATTAATTCGGAATTAATCGATGTATTAATATATTCGATATATTAGACGAAATTAGATTTCGACGCGGAATTAAAATTAGATTTTAATTCGGGCAAACGAGTTAATTTAGAATTAATTCGTTAGCGACGTAAATAATAATTTCGGTAGCCGCAATTATTCGATTGAATTAACGTCGCGACGTAAGCTCGGTATTTCGGAAATATCGAACCCGAACGCGTGAGTGCACGTGGGCCCACTTTCATTTGGAAACGTGTGGGGCCCACATGACACATGTCATTCTAATGCTTTGCATGTAGATAGTGTACAATGCACTCAATGTTATTGCATGTAGATAGTGTACATTGCACTCAATATCAATGCATGGAAATTGAGTGTTTGACACTCTAAGCCATTGCATGTTTTGTGTCATAATTTTATTATTAATTTAATGAATATTATGGCATAAATATAAATTGATTTTTGGTAAATCATTTTATATAACAACACAAAACTTCTTCTCTCTCAATTTCTCTCTTCTCCTCACGCCAAACACAAAGTGTGGACTGTTTTCTTGACTGGTTTGGGCGTGACAATAGGGAAGCAAGAGTTGGGTTTTCATGGTGAAAACCGCAAGTGCTAGCACACTACGAGTCTTGCGAAGGTGGTAGGGAGGTTCACCCATGAGGCGACTCATCCGACGGAGTTTGGAGCTTTGTTTTGAGACCCGAAACTGCCAAGACAGTGAGCATGGACTGCTGCAGTGGGCTTACAAAGGCAGTACGTTTTTGGGCATGATTCATCTTCAAATCGACATAACCGATCAATGTAAGTATTCCGCTATCTCGTTGATGTATTCACGCATTATTTCATGTCTTGATTTGATCTTGGGACCTTAGAATAAACCAACAATGGCATCATGAGCTAATGTTGCAAGCATGAAATTTGTAGGGCTTAAAATTTGGGTAAATGTTTGTTGAGCATGATTTGAATAAATTGCTTGTTTGAGTATGCTTATAACATGTTTAAATTCATTTTGGTTGGACTAATTTGATGAAAATGATTTGGAATTATTTTCCCCAAATTTTGCATCTTGGCCGAATATGTGACTAATATTGGGTATTTTGATTTTAAGCATGATTTGGTTAATTGATTAATTGAGCATGTTTAAATGATCTTTAATTGAAGATTGATTTGATCAATTTCAACAAAATGTGATTGGATCAATTTTGCCCAAATTGGAAGTGTTGGCCGAATGTGTGATGTGTTTGGAAACTGGAATTTTTTCATTTAATTCATTGGATGAGTTATAATGATAAAGATGATGTTAATTTAAGATTGAATTGGATTAATTTAAATTGTACAAACCCTAAATTCCTTATGTTGGCCGAATCTATAATGCCCTAATGTCTTGGTGTTTTTGGTTTTGTGACATTGGATGTGTATGAAATCAAATCGGATGGTGATTTGATGTCGATTGTAGGTTCGATTGGATCGAAACCAAATCGGACACAAAATCCCTTCCTTGGCCGAGAGCATTGAAGCATGTAAATGGATTTGATTTTTCATTATGTGTGTTTGACATGTGATAATGAATTGAATATGATTAATAAGACTAATTTGGTGTTTTTAAAATGTTGATTTAGTTGATTAATCATATAATGCACTTTTGGTAATTAAATTGTGAAAATTGGATTTTTGGATTTAATTAATTGGGCCTAATTTTGGAAATTAGAATTTAAAATTGTAATTGGGCCTATTGGGCTTGATTTATCAAGTTTGGTTTAGGCCAAGTGGATTGGATCCAATTGGGCCCAAAACCTTAACCATAAAGCCCAATTGCGGCTAATGAACCTTTTATGTTCAATTGGGCCTAATGGGCCAAGATTGATTTATGGGCTTATGGGGTAAATCCCGGATTGGACTTTGGTTATCGGTTTGACCCGAGTTGACCAAAAGTCCACGCCTTAAGAAATCAATCAAAAGCCCATTGGACTTTAATTGAATTGACGTTGGACGTTAATCGGTCTTTGAGACGCGTTACGATTAGATTTGGAATTTAAATCGTAAAAGGTTTATTAAATAAAAGTGTAATATTTAATTTTGAATTGAATAGTGAATTAGTATTAAATACATGTTAAATTAGATTTAATGATGTAGTTTAATTTAATTCATGAATTCGTACTTTGAGTACTTATTCGCAAAAACGAGTTTGACTCGAACAAAATCAAATCGTTGTTTGAACATTGGATGATCACTTAATTATCAGATTAATTAATTTGATTAGATTGATTGATAACATGCTTATGTGTGTGAATACGTGGTTGTGTTGAATGAATAATGTATATCGGATGGATATTAGTCGGGTGGGCAATTTTAGAAATTGTTGTAATAAATTCGATTTATTAAATTGGACCTGCGTGTCCAGCCTTATCACCTTCTTTCTCTTTGTATTCTCTTCTCACCTATTCCCCTCTATATATATGAGGTTTCTTTAGAAGTGTAGTGTAACGGGTAGAAGTAGTACAAGTGCTAGCTTGAGTGAGAAAGGAGAGATTTGATCTAGGATCAATGTGTTAAGTATCCATCCGCATATCATTATTATTTATTTCATACTCGCTTTATTATGTATTTAGAATGCATGTTTAAGGGTGTATGATGATGAGACCTTAACAAAGATAATTAAATTGGTAGCCAATTTGCACGCGAAAAACCCTCGTTAAATATCAAGCGTTTATTTTCCTTCCATTGAGTGATTCTTACTCAAGATCCGAGATTGGCAGGGGTTGTTGGCCAAAGTCAAGCCCTTGTCCTTCGAAGATGTGTTTTAATCACGAGGCTTTGTTCCATATCGGTGTCGTGTCCAAGTTGTGGTTTGTTGGCCAAAGTCAAGACCACTTCTTGTCCATTGACATTGATTACGAAGCTTCCATGTCAATGGGTCCGCGCTTGACTGGGATCACTAGGTTTGTTGTGCCAAAGCCAAGGCCTAGTTGATTCAGAGGAAAAAGGTTAGGGTATACATTCGATGTATAGGCATATATTAAGATATATGTTTGGACTTGGATGTCCACCTACTGGATCTAGGAGTTGGATGAGATCCAATTGATCTTCGAGATCTACCTAGTTAATTATCATACAATTTGTTGGCCAAAGTCAAGATTGTGTGATATTTAACGGGATCCTAGCCCACTAGGAAACACGGTTTCCCGAGTACTCGACAGAGGGTTAGAGGCTCGACGAAAAATAGTGGGAGGCAAGTATTGAATTTGCAACATTCGTTCGAATACTCGCTAAACACGCTCATTTTATTTTACTCGTCATATTTATTAAAAGTATTAGTTGGACTAATATTTTATGTTGTTTTAAAAATATATATAGTTGGACTATATACAAACTCATTCAATATATAGTTGATTTTGTAATTGGATTATAGTAATCAATATAATTGAATTAAATGATAGTTGATTTTATAATGGGATTATAGTAATCAATATTAAAATTATAGTTGATTAAATAATTGGATTATTGTAATCATTATAATAAATAGTACCTTAATAATTTGATTAAATAGTTGGACTATTAAATCAAGTAAAGAATTGAAAGGTTGAATATTTAAAATATATAATCATTGGATTAAATGTTTTAAATGATTTAATTTTCTATTGGGAATTAATAATAGGTTAATTTATTTGATAAAATAACTTATTATTACTAAGCCCATAATTAAGCAAATAGTAGAGCATAAAGTCTTTGGAAGATTTATGTGATGATGACTTTAGTGCTTAATTAATATACTTATAATAAATCTATCTTTAGATTTAAAAGTATTAAAGTTGCAATTAATAATTCTTGGAGAATTAATTGACTATTCTAGTGGAGAAAAGTCAAAGTTTGCAATTGGGCATGTTGCACAAGGTGCACATCATTTCGATATTCTAAAACCCAAGGCTTGGCCAAAGGTTTGTGAAATATTGAAAAGGTAATTGACATATCCCAAAGTGACTACCATTTGGATATGGAAGACACGAAGGAATTAAAGAAAGGGCGAGGCTCTAACTTTAAAATATTTGTCAAAGTTATGTTCACTAGTAGTATTAAAATTGGATTTTAAATACTTAGTGTGGTACATAAAATATATGTATTGACGTTCAGAATCCGCTGTGAGCTGGATACTGGCTTCAAGCCGAGATTTCTCTGCGAATCGGAAACGGGACGAAAGTCGCTGTTTCGACCGTAGATACCTAAGTTTAGAACTACCCTTTTGGGTATGTATTTAAATTAGGAACTGTCATAATGTAACTAGTTTATCTAGAGTCATTATCTCTATATCAGTGTTTAATCCATTGCGGATAAAACCTTTATATTCTAGAACACTAAAGTGTTTCAATATATAAAGATGATACTGAGATAAATACATTGGATGTAAATAACAGAATTTATATTTTGAATATAAATAAAATCTCAAACATATAAAATGACAAATAAATAGCTCAAATTGATTTGATCAATGGAGACTTATTTGTGGCATTGTTGTCTAGGACACAATTAAACAAGACTCGTATATCCACACTTTTAAGAGTGGGTACTAGGACTGATTTGACTATTCAAATAAGGTCTGCGAATCTAGTTTATTAGGTTAAAAACCTAAAATACTATTTACTTGGTAATAGTAAAAGGGCCACCGATCTGTTAGCCCTATTCATGGTGAAGTAAGTGGGCCCATATCTAGCTAGGCTAGATGTGAACATGAATATTTCGTGACCTTAACGGATGTGACATCACGTTGTGTTATGTGTTTCTTTTGAAGAACACAGATCGGAAACTTTAGAGTTTCGACACGAAGTAGACAAACAGATCGGCTATAGTATTATTCCGCCACGGTAAACCGTAATGGAAAATACTTAAGCAGTAAGTTTCATATGTAAATGAAAGAGTACGGTATTCTTTCATATGACTCTCCTCCCGAGACACGTCAGTTAGACGGTGTGTCCGAACAAAAACCGAATTTTGTTGGACATGATAAGGTTTATCACGAGTCGCTCTGAGCTACTGTTTCCTTCAACAGGATATGTATTAACAGTGCAAAACTTATTTAGAATAAGGTTCCATATAAATCTGTTTGACAGATATCATATAGGATATGAACAGGGAAGAAACGGGGTTTCTCATTCCTGATAATTTGGGTATGCCAGGCATAGCGTTTGGACGATACCAAACTAAGGACCCAAATTGGATAAGTGCCAATATAGGTTATCTTAAGGGAAACCTTAAATATAGTACTTGTAAATCCCACATGAGAACAATATAATTGTTGCTCACCATGCGGTTTTCCTGAGAGGAATACCGATATGCAGTGGTCAGTGGGAGGATAGTGATACTCGATGAAAATCGGAGTAATACTGATCTAGGCACGAAGTCCGTAATGGAACACAAACAGTTCATCTATGATGAACTATACCATTAATCTTCAAATACACAAGAAACTAGTAGATCGGATAGAGTCAGAAAACAACCTAGGGTATGGGTTTCTGATCTAACCTCATAAAGATGTCAATCTTATGGTGGTGTACCATCCGACTACGTTATGAGGAAGTGATACAAGGTATCGACTCCCTGTTATGGCAAAGTGCCATGAGTCCGAAATGGATTCCATGTATAACAACTATGTTTGGATACTAGTTGTTGTACCACAAGGCGTTGTGCCTATGGTACATTAAACGTCTTCAAGGAAGACATACATGGAAGGCAACATACCAACGTGCAAACCTAAGGTTTTGACGGAAAGGTATCGTTATCAACATTGTGTTAATAACGGTTCAACCTTTTACCTGTTGCCATAGTAAATCCATTTTGAAGATGCTTGTTGATAACTGTATATTTCATTTATGAAATTTGTCAGTTACAGATCAAAATCGCTTTCCTGAAAAGGAAACCTTTTGGAGGATATTTACAACATCCTGACGATTTTATATAACCGACAACCAGGTTTGCGGGTTATTCGATCCATGTTTGGATTGATGCAAGCATAAGGTTCTTGGAACTGTCGTTTTGAAATAATCATAATGGTTTATGATTTGACTCAAAACGAAATAATTCTTGTGTATATAAGGAGGTTAGTGGGAGAGCGCACTGACAGTGAAATTCCCATAAAACAATTGGTGAAAGCTTGGTTTTCATAAATATTCTTTCATAGAAATTCTCCGTAGAATTCTGGGGAGTAACAACCTTTATTCAAGGAATAAAGATCTACTGGAATAGATTTGGAGTTGTTAACACTCTCTGAGAAATTGTACATTTAAAATGTACTTGTATTGGTGTCTCATATGCTTTGAGCATATGGAGTCACAATCGGGTCAATCCAAGTGATAGTCACTGGATTGAAGATTAAAGAACATCTGTTAGTATCTCTGAGAACTAAAGATGTTATCTTAAACTATGGAGAAGGAGAACTTGAAGTGACTGGGATCACCACTGCAAGTTTCCAAACGATTAAATACTACGGTACTATAAAGTTTGAATAACAGGGACAGTGAGCTGGAAATCTTCCTAGCAAGATAACTGTTGCCGAATAAACAACAAATGCGGATCATTGCTGCAGCTGAGGCAGCAATAGAAGACCATCTGGGTCGAAAATAATCTAATAAGATTAGATAAAGTTCTGTTAGCAGCTGAGCTAGGCGTCAGCATAGGCTAAGGAATTAAAGGTCTCATCGACGATCCAGATATATACTTCTGTATCATCTGATTCGTTCGGATCATACATCGTGGCGATGTGATGATCGTGTAAATCGCGTCAGACGATAATTAAGCAAATCCGCTGACGAAAACCTTTCCTCAGCAATTTGAGCGAATTGTACATAGTTCGAGTGTAGGACACTTGAGTGACTCGCTACGTGCCAAGTGGGAGATTGTTGGATAATATGACCCATAGCGTCACTATTTGCACAGATCATTGTGTTGTTGTAGCAAATTAACTATGTAATAAGGAAATTGCACTCTCATCGTTTGTGATTAGATCACCATAGATATATAAATGAAGAGAGGTCCCTATGATTAGTTCCTGGATTGAGATGATATGAGACAGTATCAGTCCACGAAGGATTAATCATTAAATATCCCTAGCCGTAGTATTATCGAGACTGGACATCGATAATGCGGAATAGGCTAGTATTGCACTTGTGCGCGTTGTGAGGGCACAACGGCATAGTTCTCATATATATAAGTATTGGATACTTGTGCAAGTGCGATAGGAGGTCGTGTTTCAACGATGGTACGGGAAACAGCTTCGCTCTGGATAGACCCTTCGGAATCCCATTGGTATTATGACTAGGTGTCTATGGGAGGCCGAAATCAAGGTAGGTGTGTATAGTCTTAACCTGAGACTTGCATCGCTAATACTTACGACAATCGGTAAACTTTGGTTTTGGTGGTGGGGGATCTTAACTGGTTCTGTGTTCACCTCTTCTGGGTTTATCAGAGAATCGTAGTGTATTGGATGTGATGTCAAGACGGAAGTGTCACTCCAGTCGTAATGGAGATGATGTCACGCAGGATACGGTATTAGTGCTCTTAAAGTGATGCGCATCCAATCGTGATATTATGGCCAGGTCATGAATATCCGATTATAGAGACTAGTTACCAGACATCCGATATGTGTTTCGGACGGGGCAGACACTTATCCAGCCCCAGCCCTAGCACGTGATTATCCGATACTGGGCCGATATGCACAATACAATTAGTATACTACGCTTGATACAGATCTAGATATTCTTTGATGAATATGTCCGGAGAACTTGGGAAGACTTGGTGCTTTGCTAGGAGTCGACCTTGTCTCGTAAATCGGTAGAACGTAGTACTTGGTACGTACGTGATTCGGACACTCCGACACCGTATTTACTGCCAGATTATCCGGGGATCTCATGGGTCGCTTCCCGATAATCCACCGATGACGCACAACTCGCACTCTTGAATAATCTGGGATTATAAAGAAGAGAGAGAGAAATTAATCTAGGATTAATAACGGAGATATTTTATCCGGGATAAAATGTCGTCTAAAGAGAGAGAACGATTAATTCGGAATTAATCGATGTATTAATATATTCGATATATTAGACGAAATTAGATTTCGACGCGGAATTAAAATTAGATTTTAATTCGGGCAAACGAGTTAATTTAGAATTAATTCGTTAGCGACGTAAATAATAATTTCGGTAGCCGCAATTATTCGATTGAATTAACGTCGCGACGTAAGCTCGGTATTTCGGAAATATCGAACCCGAACGCGTGAGTGCACGTGGGCCCACTTTCATTTGGAAACGTGTGGGGCCCACATGACACATGTCATTCTAATGCTTTGCATGTAGATAGTGTAATGCACTCAATGTTATTGCATGTAGATAGTGTACATTGCACTCAATATCAATGCATGGAAATTGAGTGTTTGACACTCTAAGCCATTGCATGTTTTGTGTCATAATTTTATTATTAATTTAATGAATATTATGGCATAAATATAAATTGATTTTTGGTAAATCATTTTAATAACAACACAAAACTTCTTCTCTCTCAATTTCTCTCTTCTCCTCACGCCAAACACAAAGTGTGGACTGTTTTCTTGACTGGTTTGGGCGTGACAATAGGGAAGCAAGAGTTGGGTTTTCATGGTGAAAACCGCAAGTGCTAGCACACTACGAGTCTTGCGAAGGTGGTAGGGAGGTTCACCCATGAGGCGGGACTCATCCGACGGAGTTGGAGCTTCGTTTTGAGACCCGAAACTGCCAAGACAGTGAGCATGGACTGCTGCAGTGGGCTTACAAAGGCAGTACGTTTTTGGGCATGATTCATCTTCAAATCGACATAACCGATCAATGTAAGTATTCCGCTATCTTCGTTGATGTATTCACGCATTATTTCATGTCTTGATTTGATCTTGGGACCTTAGAATAAACCAACACCAAGCCCATTAAGCCCAATTACAATTTTCAAGCCCAATTTCCAAAATAGGCCCAATTAATTAAATTACCAAATCCAAATTTTATAACTTAATAACTAAAGTGTATGCCATAATTAATTACCCAAATAATATTTCCAAAATACTAATTCACTCATTAATTATGCTCATTAACATCAAAACATGGCCAACACATTTTAATCAAAAAATCATATCATTTACCATGCTAAGTGGTCACGGCATTTAGGGTTTTGTCCAATTCAAAATTCAATCAATTAAATCTCAAATCAAAATTACCCAATTGTTTCAAGTCATCCAATGATCAAAGAAACAAAAAATACCATGACTATTAGGGCAACATAACTCTCGGCCAAGCCTAGATTTTGGGCAAAAATTGATCCAATCAACTTTTCATGAAATTGATCATATCCAACTTTAATTAAACATCATTCAAGCTTACTCAATCAAACAATTTCATCTAATCATGCTCAAATTGATTTTACCCAATTTTAACCCTAAATCATTTTCATGCTCAAAATGGCTCAAGATACCATTGTTGGGTTTTCTCTAAGGCCCCAAGGATCAATTCATGCATAGAAACATATGTGAATACTCAAAATAAATATGGCGGAATCATACTTACATTGATCAGTTGTGCGATGCATTGAAAAAAATTCCTCCAAGCTCCCTTGAAGCTTTCGGTTTTGTCCTAATTTTTGCTCCTCCAAATTCGACCATGGATGATCTCAAGCTCCAAGCTTTGTGATGTGTATTCCATGCTTACGAGTGCGGTTCCTTATCACCTTCGCAAGACCCCGAATGTGTGCTAGCACTCCGGAAATTTTGCCGTAAAATTTCCCTTGCACTTCTTACCATTCTCGGCTTTGAGCAGAAAAATGGAGAAGAAAAGGCCTTGAGGCCGTGAGAGAGGAGAAGAAAATGAGACAAGTATGTTGTGTTTTTGGTGGTTGGAGATAAGTGTATCTAATCCACTAATTCAAAGGTCAAATACTAATAAATTAAATAAAGGTAAATGACTTTTAATCCAACCAACTACTCACATCAATCACTCAAATCAAAAGTGACTAGTTGTCACATCATTCAAAGTGACTAATGATTTGACGCTTGACGTGACTTGTGGGCCGCATTTAAAATCCCAAAGCGAGTGCGCCCGCAAACACTCCCGGGCTCGGGTTCGCTAATTCCGAATTAACAAATTTTTCCATTGTGACGTAATTAAATAATTATGCCTAGCAAAATCACTATTCATGTCGCTAACGAATTAATTCTAAATTAACTCGTTCGCCCGAATTAAATTCTAAATTTAATTCCGTGTCGAAATCCAATTTCGTATAATATATCGAATATATTATTTTATCGATTAATTCCAAATTAATCGTATTCTCTCTTTTAAATAATATTTTATCCCCGATAAAATATATCCGCAATTAGTCCTAGATTAATTTTCTCTCTCTTCTAATTAATCCCAGATTAATAAAGTGCAAGTCATACGTCATCGGTGAATCTTCGGGAAGCGACCCATGAGATCCCCGGATATGTTGGCAGTAAATCCGGTCGTCGGACTATCCGAACACGTATGTACCTAGTATTACGTTTTTACCGATTTACAAGACATGGTTGGCTTCTAGCAATGCATCAACCCTACCCAATTCTCTAGAAATATTCTTACTGGAATATGTGATCTATATCAGGCGTAGTATACGTAGTATTGCGTATTTCGATCTAGTATCGGATGTCACGTGCAAGGCCTAGGGCTGGAAATGTGTCTGCCCCGTACGAAGCACATATCGGATCTCTGGTAACTAGTCTCTATAATCGGATAAACATGACCTAGTCATAATATCTCGATAGTTGCAGCATATAAGAGAACGAGTTCCGTATCCTACGTGATCATCATCTCCACTATGACTGGAGTGATACTTCCATCTCGACATCACACCCAATCCACTACGATTCTCAATTTACCCAGAAGAGGCGTACACAGAACCGGTTAAAGCCCTGGACGACCAAAACCAAAGTATATTGATTGTCGCAAGTATTAGCGGTGCAAGTCTCAAGTTAAGACCAAATAGACCTACCCTGATTCGGACTTCCATAGACACATAGTCATACTACCAATGGAATTCCGAGGGGTCTATCCAGAGCAAAGCTGTTTTCCGTACCATCGGTAAAACACAACCTCCTATTACACTTGCATGAGTATCCTATACCCAAATATATGAGAACTATGCCGTTATGCTCCCACAACGCGCACAAGTGCAATACTAGTCTATTCCGCATTATCAATGTCCAGTCTCGATAATACTATGACTAGGGATACTATCTCATATCATCTCAATCCGGAACTAATCATATGGACCTTTCATCATTTATACATCTTGGTAATTCAATTACAAATGATGAAAGATCAATTTCCTTTGTCACATAGTTAATTTGTACAACAACACCATGATCTGTACAAATAGTGACGATATGGGTCATAATTGTCTAACAGCATCGCGTTATGGTTATATATTTCTTGTGAAACACGGATCAGAAACTTTTGATGAAATCAAAGAGTTTCGACACGAAGTAGACAAACAGATTGGCTAAAGTATTAAACACCATGATTGGACCATGATGGAAAATACTTAAGCAATAAGTTTCTCGAATACCTGAAAGAGAATAGTATTCTTTCACAGTGGACTCCTCCCGGAACACGTTAATTTGACGGTGTATCCGAACTGAGAAACCCAATTTTGTTGGACATGATAAGGTTAATCATGAGTCACTTTGAGCTACCATTTCCTTCAAAGGATACGCATTAATCAGTGCAAAACTTATTTTGAATAAGGTTTCATAAAAATCTGTTAGACATACTTCATATTAGATATGAACAGGAAAGAAACTGGGTTTTCTCATTCCTGCAGATTTGGGTATGCTAGGCATATGTTTGGATGATACCAAACTAAAACCCAAATCGGATAAGTGCATGAGTTGTGGGTTATCCTAGGGAAACCAAAAGTATAGTACTTATACAACTCACAAGAGAACAATGTAATTGTTGCTCACCATGCGGTTTTCCTAAGAGGAATACCTATATGCAGTGGTAAGTGGGAGGAAATTAAAACTCGATGAAAATCAGAGTAATAGTATTTCAGGCACCGATTCCTTAATGGAACACAAATAGTTCATCAAGGATGAAACTATACCAATAATCTTCGAATAGAGAGAGTCAGAAAACAACCTGAGAGGTATGGGTTTCTAATCTCACCTCATAAAGATGTCAATCTTATTGAGGAACACGAACTGACTACGTATGAGGAAGTGATACAAGGTATCGACTCCCTATTATGGCAAAGTGCCATGATATCCGAAATGGATTCCATGTATACCAACTATGTTTGGATACTAGTTGTTGTACCGGAAGGCATTGTGTCTAATGGTACAATATAAGTCTTCAAGGAAGACATACATGGAAGGTAACATACCAACGTATTAAGCAGGGCTTGTAGCGAAAAGGTATCGTTATCAACATTGTGTCGATTACAAAGAAACCTTTTACCTATTGCCATGGTTGAATCCATTTGGATAATGCTTGCTGATACTGCATGTTTCATTTATGAAATATGGCAGCTGAATTCCAAAACCGCTTTCCTTAACGGAAACCTTTTGAAGGATGTTTACAACATCCTGATGGTTTTGTTGTACCAAAACAAGCAAACAAGGTTTGCAAGTTAATTCGATCCATGGATGGATTGAAGCAAGTATTGCGTTCTTCGAATTATCGTTTTGATGTAATCATAATGGTATATGATTTAATTCAAAACGAAAATGATTCTTGTGTATATAAGAAGGTTAGTGGGAGCGCACTAACAATGAATGTCTTAAGTATTGATGATATATCATTTCTTGGAAATGATAGTCCCATAATACAATCGGTGAAAGCTTGGCTTTCATGAAAAATTCTCCGTAAATTTCTTAGGAGAGACAACCTTTATTCTAGGAATAAAGATCTACTGGGATAGATCTGAAAGTTGTTAGCACTCTCCGAGAACTCATACATTAAAATCAAATGTACGCGACCTGGTGTCTCATATGCTTTAAGCATATGGAGTCACAATCGGGCCAATCCAAGTGATAGTCACTGGATTGATGTTAAGAACATCCTTAAGTATCTTAGATGAACTAATGATGCTTTCTTATACTATGGAGAATGAGAACTTGAAGTGACTGTGATCACTGTTGCAAGTTTCCTAACCGATATAAACGACTATATGTCGTGACAAAGGTACTATACAGTTTGAATAACGAAACAGTGAGCTGGAAATCTTCTAAGCAAGATACTGTTACCGAATAAACAACAAAAGTAGAATATTACTGCAGCTAAAGCAGCAATAGAAGCCTTTTGGATTGATAATAATTCTAATTAGATTAGGAGCAGTTCTGTTAGCAGCTGAGCTATGCTACAACATGGGCTAAATATTAATGGTCTCATCAACGATCCAAATATATACTTCAGATATTCATCTGATTCATTCAGATCATACATCGTGGCGATGTGATGATCGAATAAATCGCATCAGATAATAGTCATGCAAATCCGCTGACGAAAGCATTTTCTCAGCAGAAGTTTGAGCGAACATTACATAGTTCGGGTGTAGGACACTTGAGTGATTGGCTATAGGCCAAGTGGGAGATTGTTGGACAATATGACCCATAGCATCACTATTTGTACAGATCATGGTGTTGTTGTATAAATTAACAATGTGACAAAGGAAATTGCTCTTTTATCATTTGTAATTAGATTACCAAGATGTATAAATGATAAAAGGTCCATATGATTAGTTCCGTATTGAGATGATATGAGACAGTATCAATCCATAAGGGTTTAATCATTAAATATCCCTAGTCAGAGTATTATAGAGATTGGACATCGATAATGCGTAAAAGAATAGTATTACACTTGTGCGTGTTGTGGGAGCATAACGACATAGTTATCATATATTTGGGTATAGGATACTCATGCAAGTGTAATAGGAAGTTGTGTTTACCGATGGTACAGAAACAGGTTCGCTCTGGATAGACCCCTCTGAATTCCATTGGTAGTATGACTATGTGTCTATGGAAGTACGAATCAGGGTAGGTGTATTTGGTCTTAACCTGAGAATTACACCGCTAATACTTGCGATAATCAATATACTTTGGTTTTGGTCGTCCAGGGCTTTAACATGTTATGTGTACGCCTCTTCTGGGTATATTGAGAATCATAGTGTATTGGGTGTGATGTCAAGACGGAAGTATCACTCCAGTCATAGTGGAGATGATGATCACATAGGATACGGAACTAGTTCCCTTTTATGCTGCAGCTATCGGGATATTATGACTAGGTCATGTTTATCCGATTATAGAGACTAGTTACCAGAGATCCGATATGTGCTTCGTACGGGGCAGACACAATTCCATCCCCAGGCCTTGCATGTGATATCCGATGCTGGATCGTAATACGCAATACTACGTATACTACGTCTGATATAGATCATATATTCATATAAGAATATTTCTGGAGAATTGGGAAGGCACGGTACTTTTCTAGAAGCCAACCATGTCTTGTAAATTGGTAAAAACATAGTACTAGGTACGTACATGTTCGGATAGTCCGACGACCAGATTTACTACCAACATATCCGGGGATCTCATGGGTCGCTTCCCGAAGATTCATCGATGATGTATGACTCGCACTTTATTAATCTAGGATTAATTAGAAGAGAGAGAAAATTATTCTGGGATTAATTACGGAGATATTTTATCTAGGATAAAATATTAATTTAAAGAGAGAGAACGATTAATTTGGAATTAATCGATAAAATAATATATTCGATATATTATACGAAATTGGATTTCGACGCGGAATAAAAATTAGATTTAAATTCAGGCGAACGAGTTAATTTAGAATTAATTCGCTAGCGATGTGAATAGTAGTTTTGCTAGGCACAATTATTTAATTAAATTTGATTTAATTACGTCGCAACGGAAAATTCGTTAATTCAGAATTAACGAACCCGAGCCCGGGAGTGTTTGCGGGCCCACTCGCATTTCGAATCAAGTGGGGCCCATAAGTCACATCTAGCGTCAAATCACTCGTCAATCAAGTGATGGAAGTCACATCACTTTGAGTGAAGTGATGCTTGTCATCATTGATGATGTGAATAGTTGATGGGGGTGGTTGAAGACTTAAAGTCTTGTCCCAAAATTTTGAATTATGAAAAAGTGGTAATTGTTTTTTTGGTATTTGTTTTGGAAATCAAATAAACCAAAAGATATATAACACATTTTTTCTTTTCCCTCCTCTCTCTCTACACACGTTTGGAACCATCTTCATCTCCCCCTCTCTCTCAGCTTTGAAGCCAATTCCTTATCATTTCTTGACAAAAACTGAGAGTTGGAAGATGAACAAGAAAGATTTGTGGCAAAATTTTCTTATGCTAGCACATGAAGAGTCATCCAAAGGTGATAGGGAAACCTATTCATGATCATGGAATCACAACACAAAGCTTGGAGCTTGGAGCATCCATGGAGGTGGTGACCGAAAGTGATAAGGACCACAAAATGACCATTGCCGAAAACTTGAAGATTTTTGTGTTCAACGCATCGCCAAATCCGATCTATGTAAGTATGATTCTACCATACTTCTTATTGTATTCACACATGATTTCTTGCTTGAATTGATCTTGGGACTAATCTAGAAACCCAACATCCCGCGACTTCCGCAACTTTTCAGGTAGTGCCTCCATATGAGGCTCATCATTGGGCTTTATGCAAAAATGAAGTGCCTACAGTCGCCCCCACTTTGATGGGGCTTGTGCAGTGTGTGACAGTGACAACCCTATCAAAGTTATGCATGTATTTTCACTTACTTGGTTTGTCGGCTGTCCCCGGACTTACCTGTTGTTTTGCGAGATGCTTCGAACTGAGTTGATTTGGTGGCGAGGTGCTGCGACCCCTGAGGTCATACCTGCGAGATGCTATGATCCCTAGGATTCATTACCGAACTGACTTGATTTGGTGGCGAGGTGCTGCGACCCATGAGGTTCATCCTTGTGAGATACTGTGATCTCTAGGATTCATTACCGAACTGAGTTGATTTGGTGGTGAGGTGCTATGATCCCTGAGGTTCATCTCTGCAAGATGTTTTGATCTCTAGGATTCATTACCGAACTAAGCTGATTTGGTGGCGAGGTGCTGCGACCCCCGAGGTTCATCCCTACGAGATGTTGTGATCTCTAGGATTCATTACTGAACTGAGCTAATGTGAGATGGTTTATTTTCGAACCTTTACTGATGTGAGATGGTTCATTCCCGAACCGTTACTGAATGTGAGATGGTTCATTTCCGAACCGTTACTGGTGTGAAATGGTTCATTTCCGAACCGTTACTTGTGTGAGGTGGTTCATTTCCGAACCGTTATTGGTTTGAGATGGTTCATTTTAGAATCGTTACTGAGTTGAGATGGTTCATTTTTGGCTTTCTCGTCTTTGCCGTTTTTTCATTTTTTCTGCAAAAACCTGCGAACACAAAACTAAAATTACGTGTATGTGACGTATATGCATGTATGCATGGATGTATTTCCTATTCCGATGGGTTAGGCCTTCCTTGTGGTCTTTGATGCCCTTTGCCTATAAATGTCTTCGGTCGCCCCTTAGGCCAGCTTATAATTTCCTTCTGCCAGTTCTCTTCTGGTGATTGCTCAGTTCTCTTTGGTCTAATTACTTGAGATCCTGTTATGTTCCTTATTCGCGGGGTGGTACACTGGTCGCCACCAGACCTGGTTTAGCTTTCTGCTCTCCGCTACATGCACTGGGTCATGGTGAATTACGCCTTTTTTGAAAGCGGCCTCATCCTTTTGGGATACTGAAAGTCATGTCTTTGGATTCCAAGATTTTCGAAATATGCCTTCTCTCGGAGGAGTTCGCTGTTATTCTTGGCTTGGATTTTTCTCCTACTATCCTTCCGGCAATGTTGTGTTTCCAAAGTCTATACCCTCAGAAGGCCTTTGAAGTTTTCCTTGTTTTGCAGGTTCATACTATCTTTTACTTAAGTTGTCCTCCCAATAGTTACATATATTATTGTCCTCAAAGAATGCCCAGTAAATGAAACCAGAGAACTTTCAAAACACTCAATGAAACTCAAATCCTTGTATTTCAATAAATGATCTAGGCCAGACTCATAGTGTGAGTGTGTAAAGGTTCATTTACAGCTTGATTCCTAGGTAAGCCAACTCAATGATTTCGTTTAAAAATTGGGATCGATGGGTCAAACCAACCTAGATGTCTCAATTATGCTCTGTAATTGCTTTTCTGTGCTCAATATGGTATGGTTTTCTTTTTTTCTTTTCTTTTGTCTCTCTTTTTGCTTTTCCTTTTGATTTTTTCCAACACACCTACCCTTTAAGGTAGCATTTCTCCTTATAGTGGTCCTAATACTCGCCAATGCGTAGGTTCACGCTTATCGGCTATAGGTGGTTTAATTTTTTTTTTCTTTAGAGAGTATTCTTTTATTTTCAATCATACCACACATCATAACACAAGCAAATCATGATAGACATCTAAGAAAACGGTCATTCATCGACCTGCAATTTCTTCAACTAGTCACCTTGCCAACTACTCAGGTTTTCGCTGCTAAGAACCTATAATTAAGTGCTTATGAGTCTAGCATAGATCAATTACTCAAAGCTTCAGTTAAAAGTTCATTAAAGAGCTTATCGTTTCTAAGATTTCACCCTAAAGCAAATAATATCATCATTGGACTTATGCCTAACTATTAAGGACTAAAAACAAACATTTTTTCTATTCTTGCCGTAAAATTTTCTATTTCTCGGCTTCTCTTCCTCGATATCCATGTTTGCCAAACTCTTCTTGACAAATTTTCCTTCTTCTCTTACCCAACAGATATCTATGATGGCTTTCAAGACAAGGGTCAACATATGCGTGTATGCATGAGATGCATGTGGTTATCAAAACAGCATATATCCTTCTGACCTTATTCCTCCCACACTCGTGGTACGTCCATTTATGTCCTAGTTATGTCTTATTTTATGTACCAATACGGAGTACACAAAACCGTTCTCTCTTACGCTACAAGGGTGAACTTTGGCTACCTCAGTCCATTTCCATCGGTAAAAGACAAAGACCGCCCATTTACAATATTGACTAAACCTATTATTGTGATCGTGCCATTGTCTAGAAATGACGAATTGGGCCCTCGGTAATCACGGTTGTGGGGGATGGGCTCAGAGATATCCATAAGTATACAAATATGTCATAACAAGGCGTATCCTTCCTAGATGAAAGCCAATACGGATATCGGACTCATGCATTTGGGATACTCGGATCATGTTTGGACCTTCTAAGCCTATCAAGGTTTTCATACAAGTTGGCCCATTATCAATTTAAAGCGTTCAATCAGATTATCGCGAGGTGCAAACTTGTCCTAGTTGAAAAGGCCCAACCAATTTACACTTTTACGATTAGGTGGCTAAACAACTTCAAATGATAGAGGGGCCAAACACAAGGTGGCCCATCGTCATTTTGAAAACATTTAGCCCAATCGTCATAAGATACAAAACTCATCCCAGTTTATGTGGCTCAACAAGTTCGTAACTATGACGAGAAGTCCAAATGGATCCAAATGATAATGGTACCAAACACAAGCATAGGGGTAGCTTCTATAGGACATATAACTATGGTTCATATATGGGCTTATAAGGGTATGGAGAAAGGCTCCCGCCGACGAAGGGTTGCTCACAACTAGGTCTCCCCACTCAAGGGTTCGAGCGACCAAGTGAGCGCGCATTTTTTATACCCTAGGGTACGTGCCAACGAGTGATGATGCCACATAACGATCTGTCATTTTGAGTGAAAGCGACTTCATGATACATGACACCATCGGGGTAAAAAGGGTATGTAAAATATATGAGACTTGGGTAACCAAAGCCAAAGCCACGGACACTACAAGGCATTATTTCGGGGCCATTTCTCTATCCCCAGTGGAGTCGCCAGACTCTAGACATGCGACTGCGACACTGTCCGGGCTCGCGGCCCGTAAAGAGTACGAAGTAGCCCACGGGGGACTAAACCGGAGAATAAAGGAGTAGCCACCCATTAGGAACTGGGAAATGATTTAAGGCCGCACTCACCCCTCGCAAGGGAAGACCTCAAACCATTGGGTTCGGAATGGTCCCTTACTTATGCCAGTTGTAATGAACGGGTTTACACAATGATATAACCAAGTCTTATGCAGCACATGCAAGATAATTCAAACAACACAGAAGTTTGCACACCCATAAACATAAATATAAATGAAAGCGAATGCATAATTCCAAAAGTATATTAATCAAGGAAGTACGATAATGCAAATTACAATAACGGTAAAAGTGAAAATAATTAAGTGCATAATGCAAAATAACTAGAGAGGTAAAAAGAGGAATAAAATGTAAAGAAAGAATTTGTCCAGTGTATGCGCGTTCGTGCAGCGTTCGAGAACGCGTTGGAATGGAATGAGACAGAATGCATGCGTTCGAGTAGCGTTCGAAAATGCGTTCGAACGGAGTGAGGCAGAATGCATGCGTTCGAGTAGCGTCCGGGAATACGTTCGAACGTGATTACAAAAAATGGCATCTATAATAAGATAAACACATGAGTGAATGTTTCCCGAGCGGTACGTGGAGTTGTATCCCAAGTACAGACCGCACTACCATCCATTCGGATTTGGCTACGAAATTTATTTCTGGGTTTCCATCCGATATACCGCAAGAGGCAACACTCAATCATTGACACAATGCAAACATGAGAGTAAACGTGAAGTGATGCGGCAAGACATAAGCATGAATAAGACAAATGTCATAAATAAATAACGGAACATAAAAAGAAAAATAAATGATGAAATAAAAGAAAGGAGATGCGACCAAGAGACTTGGCCGATTTTAGTGAGGGATCTCGCATGCCCGGTTGGACATATTTCACATCTAACCATGCATGAAGCATCCAGGACTACAAAATAAATATGGTAAAGGGTGCCCTCAGGCATTTCCTACAAAGGAGTGACCTTTAATCCCATGTAAGTAGTCATGAAAGTGGATATGAAGTAATATAGCCGAACATGAACAAAAGACAAACAACGAAAATAAATAAATGAACATCAAAAGAAAAATAAATAGCGAAATAAAAGAAAGGAGATGCGACCAATAGACTTGGCCGATTTTAGTGTGGGATCTCGCTTGCCCGGTTGGACATATTTCACGTCTAACCAAGCATACAACGTCCAGGACTACAAAATAAATATGGTAAAGGGTGCCCTCAGGCATTTCCAAAAAGGGGTGACCTGTAATCCAATGTAAGTAGTCATGAAAGTGGATGCGAAGTAATATAGCCGAACATGAACAAAAGTAAAAGCGAGACGATAAAATAATGATAAATGCGAGTAAATAAATAGAAAATATAAACAACAACAATAAATAACAAAAGTAAATGCGGAACAATAAGGGAAGATAAATAATGACAGTAAATAAACATAAAGAAGAGATGAATAACAAAAGTATTAGTGAAAGCAAATGTGACCAAAAGACTTGGTCGTTTTTGTATAGGACCTCACATACCCGGTTGGACGTACTTCACGTCCAGCCAGGTATGTCGCGTCCGGAACAAAATAAATATAGTAAAAGGGTGCCCTCAGGTCTTACATTTTAAGTCGCTTCTCGGGAGTACGTTGGGGCGTCGCTGGAAAGATCAAAGCTTCGCTGTTTTTCTGGTTTGCTGGTTCGCTATTTTTACTCATTATTTCACCGTTTTAGGCTGCTGTTTTCTCTATTTTTGCTTATGTTTTCAGGTTATTTTTTAGACCGATTTTGGGTGAATTTTTGTTTTATTTTCGGTCACTGTTTCACTAGTTTTAGGGACTGTTTCTGGGTGATTTTTTGGGCTGGTTACTCACGCTGGAGGGCTATATGTTGTTGTTCGGTTTGGTTGCTCACGGTTTGGAGATTTTAGTGGTTTGCTTTGTTGATTGGTGGCTTAGTGGTTTGCTTTGGTTTCTTTGGGTTTGGCTTGCTGGTTTGTTAACGTTGATTGGTGGCTTAGTTTTGTTGATTATTTACTTTATTGTGCGCTAGTGGGCTACGTTTTTTGTTGGTTAGCTGCTGTTGTTTGGCCGGTTAAGGGGCTATTTTTGTTGCTTTGTTTGATCGGTGAAGTGGGGGGCTTTTGATTTGTTGGTTTTGTTTAATCGGTGGGGGCTTTGTTGGCTTGATTTGTTGTTTGATTCGGTGGGGGCTGTTGGCTTGATTGTGGCTTGTGTTTGGGCAGTGGGTTTGCCTCTGTGTGTGTTTGAGCGGTGGGTGAAGCCGTTAGAGAGAGTGTAAGAAAAGTATCTTGGGTTTGAGTGTGCCGTGAGTGTGTGTGAGTGGCCAGGGGCTGTTAGGGTTTGGTTTTGTATTCTTTATATAGTGGTGTCTTGCTATGGTTTCTCTTGTGTTTGTGTATGTGCCGCTCATCCCCTCTATTTTGTCTTGTTTTTCTTTCCAAATTAAGGGATTCAATCTTGGCTAATTTGGAAGGGGATTTGAATGAATTTGGCACATGTTTTGCATGTGGTTTTATTATTTTAGAGAGGGATTGGGCGTGTGGGCCTTGTGAGTTTCATGGGTTGCAAGGGCTTTGGATGGGTTGTATGGCTTTGTGTAGTGTGGATGTGTATGACATAGATAAATGGGCTTTCATGGGTTGCAGGGGTTTTGGGCCGAGGCTAATGTTTAAAACAAAAATTGATTAAGCGAACCCCAGGCTAATTTAGTGAGTTCAAGTTCGATAAGGTGCTAATTTTAGATTTTTCCCTTCCGACATTCGTTTCCCGAGACTTCCGTAACTTTTCAGGTAGTGCCTCCATACGAAGCTCATCATTGGGCTTTATGTAAAAATACAGTGCCTATAGAAGCACCTATGCTAAAAAGAGAAGGGCTAAAAGAATGGGTGTTTGTTATAAATGTGCTCGCATGACATGTAATACTCGTTGTCGTTCTTTAGGAATGGTGTCTGATAACCGTGAAAATAAAATTAAATTGCTTTGGGATGGCTTAAGTAAGGAGTCTTTGGATGACCTATCTAAGACTCTTGAGATGCATTTTAGTGGATATGTGCATCATGCAATTCACATGTTATATACACAATTCCGAAAAGAAAGAAAACATATAAGTCTCGGGAATCTGACTCTAAAAGACCATTTTTGCCAATTTATAAGAAAATTGGATGAGAAGCTTATCCCTGACGCATAGACGTCATTCAAGCCGTTACTTCATGTAAATATTATTTTCTTTTTGTCTTTAACTAATAATTGTGATTTATTTTGTTATTTCTTTTATTTTCTCCGACAGGATCAAGACTTTTTGACTTTTCACGATCTATTTTGCTTTTTAGCTAATAATTGTCATTTCGCAGGTACTAGTGCTATTATTACTCACCCTTTTTCAAGTGTTATAAATTAAACTCATCATTGGACTCTTGAAGGCATCCAGATTTAAGAAAGAAATACAATAAAAATGGAAGCCACTTCAAGAAGACGAGTTGTAAACATCTATGTGTTTTGCGGTACTATTGTTGGTTCTAAGCCAGAATACGTTGGAGCAGCACAAGAATTCGGTCGAGTCATAGCTGAGAGGAATATGCACTTAATATATGGCGGTGGCAATCTTGGACTAATGAGGATCATTTCCAGGGTTGTACAGGATAGAGGCAGTCAAGTCTTGGGAACCATCCCAAAACCTTTGGCAGAGGTGAATCTTATAGGACCATCAAACAGAGAAGAACTAATCGTGCCAGGTTTGTCTGAACGACTGGTGGAGATGATTAACCGTGCTGATGCTTTTATTGCTTTGCCAGGTGGCTTGGGCACGATGGAGGAAATTTTTACAGTACCATCTTGGGCGAACTTGAACATACACCAGAAACCGCTTAGACTGTTTAACGTTGATGGATTCTATGATTTTCTTTGCGTGTTTCTTGATGATGCCCGTGTTGGAAAATTGTGACCCATAACATCAGTATTTGTACAGAACATAGTGTTGTTGTACAAATTAACTATATGACAAAGGAAATTGTTCTTTTATCATTTGTAATTGGATTACCTGGATTTATAAATGATAAAAGTCCATATGATTAGTACCGGATTAATAAGATATGAGACAATATTAATCCAAAAAGGTTTAATCATTAAATATCCCTAGTCGAAGTATTATCGAGACTGGACATCGATAATGTGGAATAGGCTAATATTACACTTGTGCGCGTTATGGAAGCTTAACGCATAGTTCTCATATATTTGGGTATTGGATACTCATGCAAGTGTGATAGGAGGTTCTGTTTGCCGATGGTACGGGAACAGCTTCGCTCTGGATAGACCCCTTGGAATCCTATTGGTAGTATGACTATTTATCTATGGGAATCCGAATTAGGGTGGGTGTATTTGGTCTTAACCTGGGACTTGCATCGCTAATACTTGCGACAATCAATATACTTTGGTTTTGGTCGTCCTGGGCTTTAACAGGTTCTATGTACGATCTTCTGGGTATACTGAGAATCATAGTGTATTAGGTGTGATGTCAAGATGGAAGTATCACTTCAGTCATATGGAGATGATGATCACACAGGGATACATAACTGGTACTCTCAAGTGCTATAACCATCGGGGAAGTATGACTAGGTCATGACTTTCCGATCATAAAGAGACTAGTTGCTAGTGATCCGATATATGGTTCGTACGGGGCAGACACAACTCCAGCCCCAGGCCTAGCATGTGACATCCGATATTGGATCGTAATACGCAATACTATGTATACTACGCCTAATATAGATTATATATTCCATAAAAGAATATTTATGGAGAATTGGGTAGGCACGATGCTTTATTAGAAGCCAATGATGTCTTGTAAATCAGTAAGAATGTGGTACTGGGTACGAACGTATTCAGATAGTCTTATAACCGTATTTACTGCCAACATATCCAGGAACTCTTGGGTCGCCTCCCAATGATTCACCGATGATATTTGACTCGAACAGAATTAATCTGGGATTAATTATGAGAGAGAGAAAATTAATCTAGGATTAATTACGACAAGAATTTATCTAGGATAAAATTCGGATAGAAGAGAGAGAACGATTAATTTGGAATTAATCGATTAAATAATATATTGGATATATTAAATGAAATCGAATTTCAAAGGGGAATTAAAATTTGATTTTAATTCGGGCGAACAAATTAATTTAGAATTAATTCGTAAGCTACTTTTATAATAATTTTGCTAGGCATTATTATTTAATTCAATTGGATTTAATTATGTCGCAACGGAAAGTTCGTTTAATCGGATTAAATGAACCCGGGCCCGAGTGAAGTTGCGTGTTGAATTAGCCGACTTAAATTTTGAATTTAAAAGTGGTGGGACCCACTTCATTTACATCATTTGTTGGACTAATGATGGAAGTTGTTGTTGGCAAATAATGGCTTGAGTGATAGGCTTGGATTGCTTGTAAAATACTCAAACCAAAAACAACACTAAACCTTATTATATAAACTAGTCCAACTTTGGAAGTTGTCATGAGTTACTATTCACAGCACTCATTTTTCTCTTTCTTCCTCTTGAAGCCGTGAGCTTCATGCTTCTCCCATGGAGTTTTGTTTCAAAATTCTATTATGCTAGCACATTAAGGAGTAAAAAAAGGTGATAGGGAGACTCACCTAAGTGTTGGAAACACTAAAAGATGGCTTGGAGCTCCCATCTTCAAAGAAAAAGTTTTCAAATTCATCCAAACCAATGTAAGTATTCCGCAACTTCCTTTGGTAAAATTCACACACGAATCACTCTTAGAGATCCTTGGCATGTTCTAGGAACATTAACAATGGTATCAGAGCGAGATTTAAGCTTGGAGCTTGATTTTGCCTAAATTGATGAGTTGATTGAGTTTATATGATGTTGAATTGGATTTGTATAACATTGGATTTGTGATAAATTGATTAGACAAAAATCCCCAAAATACATGCTTGGCCGAGAATTACCCTAGGAAGCCCATGGTAAATTTTTTGAAATTTAACAATTGGATGTGTTGTTGGCATGATATGTATGATATATGTTGATTTAATTGGATTGAAATCAAATTGCATGACAAATTCCTTGCCAATGCCGTGAGCCTAGCATGTTGGAATGGATTGATTGTGCTTTAATTTGTGTTGGACATAAATTGAAATGTTAAGTTTGATTAATTAAATTAATTGGTATTTTGGAAATATTAGTGTAGGCATTGCATTTTTGCATACCAGCCCGATGATGAGTCTCGTAAGGAGGCACTACCTTTGAGTCGTGGAAGTCGCAGAAAACGGTCGTCGGAAAGGAATTGAAACATCATTGGTTTTGATTCGTTGAATTCGCTCGGAGTTCGCTCGTTGAATGTTCGTTTCGAGGCATTTCCTTGGCCCGAAATCCCCGCAAACCACTCCCATTCCACCAACCACAAGGCAACAAAATACCCACACCAAATAACCAAAAGCCACCAATCACAAATCCCTCCCAAACACTAACCAACGAAAATCAATTCCCTCACAATTCCTTCACAAACCAGACCAAACACAAAACAACAAACACAATTCCATCACCAAACCACAAACAAACGAAGACAAGCCCATAACACCCCATGACTCACGTAAATGAATAACCCTTCTCCCCCACTTACAAAACAAAACAGCAACAAAAAGCCATGCAACACCCATGCACAAATAATGAACAAAACCCAACCAAATGCTAAACAACAAAATCAAAGAACAAACCAAGCCACTAACAAACAAAGAAACCATGCAAACCATTCCCCCACCCATGCATCCCACGTAATTGATCTCAAAGCAATTCTTTCAACAAACACAAACTAACAAAACAAGCCTTACACCCCACGCCCATGCAGCCATGCTAGCCACCCTCCATGGCATGACCCACACTCCCACCATGCAGTGACCACTCTCCCGTTTGCCTATATAAACCACCATTTTCTTCACTTCCGGGGGAGGAGACAGTTAGCAGAAAATACCTAGCATACACCAAGCAAAGACTTAAACATTTGGAGATCAAAACAGCCCCCTTATTCCCTCTAGAAGTCACGCCCAAGGCCATCCTTCACAGCCCCTCATCCAGCGCATACACTGCCTTCCATTCAGCTCTATTGTTCACGCCAAAGTGCTTCATTCAACCTCCCCTCACTGCCTCTCAACTCACGCCTAAGACAGCCCTTCATTCAGCCCTATTGTCACGCCCAAAGCCATCATCTTCACTGCCTCAAGACACGCCCTTCATCACTTCCATACAGCCCCTCATCACTGCCTCTCTTCACAGCCCCTATAACTCACGCAAAACTGCTTCAGTTCAGCCCCAAAGCTCACGCCTAAATCACCCTCATTGCCCCCCTCAAACCAGTGCACAAACTGACCTTATTTAACCTTCACTCCTCACGCCAAAACAGCAGCTCACTGCACTCAAAACAGTGACCAAAATCACCGAAACAGTGAATAAAAACTGCACTTGAAAGTCCTTAAGAAAACCGAGCAAACGGCAGTTCAATACCCCCTAAAAATCACCAAAACTGCCCCTAATTCACTGCAAACCAGTGAGCTAAGTGTGGTGACTTGAATCACAGCAAAACGAAGTGGAAACAGCGGACAAAACAGCAAAACAGTGAGCAAAACGTCAAAACAGCGAACCGGTGGAATCACGGTGTCTTAGCCTTTCCGATGGCCGTATAACGCACCTCCGAAAAAACGACACAAAAGGTTAGACCCGAGGGCACAAATTATTGAATTTATTCACATGAAATAATGATTTAGGGAATGTGTTTTATGATGTTTAGCATCAATAATTAGTTTAGCATGTTGTTTGAATGTCTTCATATGAAATAATGACTTAGGAAATGTGTTTTATGATGTTTAGCATGAATAATTAATTTAGCATGTTATTTAATCTAAGTTATGTAAATTGGTAACTTAGAAAAGCATGTAACTTATTTTTCGTCGCATGAATATCGTTAATTAGCATATAATGTGATTTCGGGTGAATGGAATATGTGTTCCTTTTGTGGTATATTGGATGGAAACCCGGACATAAATTCCGTAGCCGAATCCGAATCGACGGTATTGCAGTTTGCACTCGGGATACAATGCCCCGTACCACTTGAAGGATTCACATATTTCATTTCATCCAAACTTGTATTCGAGCATGATTAGGCCATTAGAAAGTTGTTTTATTTTTAGCATGATTTAATTATTTTATTTCGCAATAGGAGTTTGATTTACATTATGTCTAAGTCGTATTTATTTAATATGCTTTTGTGTGATGTCGTATGTTTGCCGTTATGAAAGTTTACTTTTGAAGCATGCAAACCTAGATTTAGGCTTTATAAGAATTTACACTACTTTGACCAATATGTATGTTGCGTAGACTTAGTTAAATTATGGCACAAATCCGTTCATTACAAGTGGCATAAGTAAGGGACCATTCCGAACCCAACGGTTTGAGGTCTTCCCTTGCGAGGGGTGAGTGCGGCCTTAAATCATTTTCCTGGTTCACACTAGGTGGCGACTCCATTTTATTCTCCGGTTTAGTCCCCCGTGGGCTACTCCGTACTCCCGACCGGGCCGCGAGCCCGGAACAGCGTCGTCCATTTATGTGTCCTACAATTAGATTAATTGATTAATTATACTAATTTCACTTTAATTAGATTAATATGTAATTTGGAATGATATATTAATTTAATTTGTTGTAATTGGGCTTAATGGGCTTGGTTGGGCCAAGTTTGGTTTAGGATAATTGGGTTAGATCCAATTGGGCCCAAAACCATTTCCATAAAGTCCAAATATGATAATTGGGCCTTTAATAATTTAATTGGGCCTAATGGACCTAAATTGATTTTTTGCATAGGATGATTCATAAATGGGCCAAGTCTTTTGGGTTTGATCCATAATGGCCAAAGCCCATGCCTAAAGAATCAATTGAAAGCCCATTGGACTTTAATTGAATAGTATTGGATGCTAATTGGGCCTTTGAGACCGAATTCGATTGGATTTGGAATCCAAGTCTAAAAGGCACTATTAAAAGTGTAATTATATAATTTGGAATTAAATATGAATTAGTATTGGATACAATTTAAATTCGATTTAAAATTGTAGTTCGATATAATTCAAGAATACCTACTTTGAGTATTTATTCTTAAACGAGTTGGACTCGCGCAAATCAAATCGTTGTTTGAACATTGGATGGTCATTAATTCAAAGATTAATTAATTGGATTAGATTGATTGATAACATGTTTGTGTGAATACTTGGATGTATTGTATGAATAATGTATATCAGATGGATATTAGAAGGGTGAGGGTAATTTTGGAAATTATTGTAATAAATTTAGAATTTATTAAATTAGACATGCGTGTCCAGCCTATTATCTCTATTCTCTTTGTATTTCTCTTCTCACCAATTCCCCTCAATGTAAATCAGGTTTCTTTTAGTATTATGTAATTGGGTAGAAGTAAGAATAGTGCTAGCGGGAGAGAAGAAATGGAGAGATTTTTTCTATGAACAAATTTGTTATATATCCATCCGCATATCATTATTAAATTTATCACGCCTTATTATAATTTAGAAAGCATGTTTAAGGGTGTATGATGAGACCTAATCAAAGATAATAAATTGGTTGCCAATTTACACGAAAAACCCTTAAACAATATTAAGCATTTTTCCTTACATTGAGTGGTTCTCTCTCAAGATCCAAGATTGGCATTGGTTTGTTGGACAAAGTCAAGACCTTTGTCCATCGCGGATGTGTTTGAACCACGTAAGCTTTGTTCCATATCGTATGTCTTGGACAGTTGTGACTTGTTGGCCAAAGTCAAGGTCACTTCTTGTTCATCGACTTCGATTACGAAGCTTTCCCACTGTCAATGGGTCGCACTTAACTAGAATCATTAAGCTTGTTGAGCCAAAACCAAGGCTTAGTTGATTTAGAGGAAAATGTTAGGAAATATATTGGATATATTTACATATATTGGATATATGTTTCAGACTTTGAGGTCCACTTACTGGATCTAGGAATTGGATAAGATCCAATCGATCTTAGAGATCGACCTAGTTAAGTTTCATACATCTTGTTGGCCAAAGTCAAGGTTGTGTGTTATTTAACAGGATCCTAGCCCACTAGGAAACTAGGTTTCCCGAGTACTCCACAGAGGATTAGAGGCTCGCCGAAAAATAGTGGGAGGCAAGTATTAAATTTGAAATTTCATTTAGATACTTGCCAATACGCGTTCATTTTATTTTTCGTCATTAATTATATATTAGTTGGACGAATATTTAATTGTTGTTTTAATTGAACAGTTGGACTGTAATCAAACTACTTCATTTGTAGTTGGTTATATAGTTGGACTATAGTAATCAATACATTTGAAAGTAACCAATCAAATTGTAGTTAATTATATAGTTAGACTATAGTAATCATTACATTAGATTGTACCCGAAATCGTTGATTGGATAGTTGGACTATAGCAATCAAGATGACTTGAAAGATTAGCGTCAAAGGACATAATCCTGGGTGAAAATGTCTTTAACGGCTCAAATTTTCAAATTTGAAAAAGAATCTCAGGATAGTCCTGGGAATTGAGAAGTTACTCTATTTGATAGAAGACCTCTTGAGCCTGAGCCAGGAATTGAGCAAATAGTAGAGCATGAGATTAGATCCTTATACCATAATATTGAAATTGTGACCCATAGCATCACTATTTGTACAGAACATAGTGTTGTTGTACAAATTAACTATATGACAAAGGAAATTGCTCTTTTTATCATTTGTAATTGGATTACCTGGATATATAAATGATAAAAGTCCATATGATTAGTACCAAATTAATAAGATATGTGACAATATTAATCCACAAAGGTTTAATCATTAAATATCCCTAGTCGTACTATTATCGAGACTGGACATCGATAATGCGGAATAGGCTAGTATTACAGTTGTGCGCGCTATGGAAGCTTAACGTCATAGCTCTCATATATTTGGGTATTGGATACTCCTGCAAGTGTGATATGAGGTTATGTTTTCCGATGATACGGGAAGAGCTTCGCTCTGGATAGACCCATCAGAATCCCATTGGTAGTATGACTATGTGTCAATGAGAATCCGAATCAAGGTAGGTGTATTTGGTCTTAACCTGAGACTTGCATCGCTAATACTTGCGACAATCAGTATACTTTGGTTTTGGTCGTCAGTGTCTTTAACAGGTTCTGTTTACGCATCTTCTGGGTATACTGAGAATCGTAGTGTATTGGGTGTGATGTCAAGATGGAAGTATCACTTCAGTCATATGGAGATGATGATCACGCAGGCGTACAGAACTGGTACTCTCAAGTGCTATAGCCATCGGGGAAGTATGACTAGGTCATGACTTTCCGATCATAAAGAGACTAGTTGCTAGTGATCTGATATATGCTTTGTACGGGGCAAACACAACTCCAACCCCTGGCCTACCATATGACATATGATATTGGATCATAATACGCAATACTATGTATACTACGGCTGATATATATTATATATTCCTTAAAAGAATATTTCTGGAGAATTGGGTAGGCACGGTGCTTTGCGAGAAGCTAACCATGTCTTGTAAATCGGTAAGAACGTGGTACTGGGTACACACATATTCAGATAGTCCGATGACCGTATTTACTGCCAACATATCCAGGGATCTCTTGGGTCCCCTCCCAAAGATTCATCAATGATATTTGACTCAAACAGAATTAATCTGGGATTAATTATGAGAGAGAGAAAATTAATCTATGATTAATTACGGTAAGAATTTATCTGGGATAAAATTCGGATAGAAGAGAGAGAATGATTAATTTGGAATTAATAGATTAAATAATATATTGGATATATTAAATGAATACAGATTTCAAAGTGGAATTAAAATTGGATTTTAATTCGGGCGAACGAATTAATTTAGAATTAATTCGCAAGCGACTTTGATAATAATTTTGCTAGGCATTATTATTTAATTCAATTGGATTTAATTACGTCGCAAGGGAAAATTCATTAAAACCTTTGGTAAAATTCACCCAAGTGTTGGAAACACTCAAAGAGGGCTTGGAGCTCCCATCTTCAAAGAAAAACTTTTCAAATTCATCCAAACCAATGTAAGTATTCCGTAACTTCCTTTGGTAAAATTCATACACGAATCACTCTTATAGATCCTTGGCATGTTCTAGGAACACTAATAGCCCGGAGAAATGTGTTATTGTCAAAACCTGTAAAAGAACTTATCTTTACTACTAGAACTGCCTCAGATTTAATTGACCGAATCTTAACCTTTAAACCACAAATTGACCCAATCATTTCCATGATTAACTGTTCTGATCATGATCGTAAGAAGCGTCGGATAAATCTGGATCTTAACCTTTAATTTCCTTTAGATGTATAATTTCAGCTAACAAGGTACTGTTTCAAAACTCTTCTTATACTTTTTAAGACACTGGGGACAATGTCTCACTTAGGTTTGGGGGAGGGGAATAGTTAACTTGTATCTTATTTTTATTGTGTCAAAAATTCAAAAAAAAATTTAAAAATTTTACAAAAAATTTAAAAAATAATATGTTGTGTTTTTGTGTTTTTAACTCGATTAATCAGGTGAAATTTGTGTGAGATGGCTGTGTAAGGAATTTCCACTCCTAAGACGTATCTCAACCTATTTCAGAATAAGTTAATTTTTATTTATTTCATTTTGAATTACTTAATTTGTGAATTCTCCTTAAAACTGACTAAAATGGCTCTTCATATGCTCAGTTGACAGTTATTATCAACTTGCATGGTAATATACGAACATGAGAAGTAATTGAAAGGTTGTAATATTCAGTGCTCTAGTTTAGTTGTAGGAAGCATCTAAACAAGCGATGGGAAAAAAACGTCTGAGATCCGAGTTATTAAGTCCGTAGGGGTGTTTCAACACCTATTGCCCTAAAGCCAACTGGTTTGGGAGTCACTGACCCAAAGCTCGCTACATGGATTGAAGATGTTAGAAAAAAATTTATATATCTGAAGTCTGAGTAATCAAGTCTGTAGGGGTGTCTTAACACCTAGTGCCCTAAAGCCAACTGGTTTCGGAGTCACTGACCCAAAGCTCGCTATATGGATGGATGATATTGTATATAAATAAAAAAAATATATTCAAAAAAATCAGAAAAAATATTCTACTGCTTAAAAAAGTGTGAATTCTGATATAACTTTAGGACAAAAATATTACTTTCTTCTCAACTACACTTGTGACTATTGTGGGTAAAATGAGTTGATTAATATTTTTTTGGCTGTGTGTATGAAGAATGGTAAAAATAATCGGAGAATTTACTTATTCGGTAATTTAGAAAGAAAGAAAACAAATATAAACTTGGATAAAAAGTTTCACATGTTTAGTCACTAACTTGTTTATTATATTTTCTCCTGTCTTTTTGCTTTTGTGTGCATTAGTTTTAATTATCTTTTTGTTTTTATAAAACTTTTGTGGGTATCGTTGCTGTAAGCCATCACGAGACTACAACTCGTCCACTAAGGACACCTAGGGGTTAAAAGGCTTGTTGCATACGCTAAATGCAACCGTGATCCGTACGAAAGTGGCCTAGTTTAATTTTATTTTAAAGATGTTTATGTTATTTTATTTTATTGTTTTGCTCGAGGAGTAGCAAAATGTTAGGTTTGGGGGTGTGATGAGTGGTAAATAGATCATTATTTCCCACTCATTTTACTTAATATTTTTATATAGTTTCTTGATTTTTGTGAATATTTTGATGTGTTTTATGTTATTTTGTAGATAAATAAAGTTTCGGGACACTATGGAGATGATTCGAGGCCAAAATAGTGAAAAACGGATAAAAAGGGCAAAACTGTCATTTGGCGCGTCGCGGTACGCAACCTGTGTTGCGACCGCTAATGTGCGCCGAAGTCTGCTAACGTGCGTCGGGACACGTGGACCAATCAGAGAAGTTTTGCTAAAATTCGCCGTCTCTTAACGTGCGCTGAATCTGCTAACATGCGCCTGCCACGTGTCAATATCACAATAAATCATGCTAACGTGCGCTAGACATGTGTCATCAGCACATGCTACTGAAAATCTTCATCGCCACTTCATCAATGACGTCAGCATAATAATTTAGTGGTCGCCACATCAGCATAATTATTAACTTAATCATTCAGCTCTGCCACGTGTCACCATCTCAGCAAGAGGGAAAACCACGCGTCCAAGATCTACGGCGCGTTGAGATACAAGCACACTTCACGCGTCGTGACGCGCAAGCCATTTTTTGCCTATAAATAGAAGGCCGAATTTTCATTTTTAATTCATACCTTCTTCTATGTAATTCGCTAAAAATACTAAGAAGATTGTATCTTGTTTATTTATTTACAGCTTTCAGTAATTAATTTTCGCATTTGCACTTTTTTTCTTTACTTTTCAGTCTTTACTTTCTGCAATTTACTTTTACACACATTACTTTTCTTTCTTTACTTTTTCAGTTTTACTTTTCAGTAATGAGGAGGTAATTCCCCCTGCTGGGGTAAAAGGTAAAGCTTTTATTACTAATATTTAGATTAATCTCCCTTAGTTATAATATATAAACTATTTAAAAAAACCCGACTTAATGAGGATACCGCCTTATGGTCGGTTGGTAATTATTGAATTTGGTTTTAACCTGACTTAAAGAGGATACCGCCTGGTTGGTCGGTTGGTAATTAAATATTAATTAGACTTAATCAGGATACCGCCTATATGGCTGGTTGGTAATTATCACTTTAATTTTATATATTATAATAAGGGAGATATCTAAAATAGTAGTAATAAAAGTGGATCCTCTAACCCCATCATTTTCTTTTATTGTACTTTTAAATTTTTAATTTTCAGCATTTACTTTTCAGTTTTTTCTTTTCAGCATTTACTTTTCAGCATTTACTTTTCAGTATTTACTTTTCCGCATTTACTTTCCAACATTTACTTATGTCTTTTATTTTATTTAAGCTTTTACTAGCCTTGGATATGTGTCGTAATTATGTCTGTTATCTGGGGTTGTGATGAATTCCAATATCACCGGTTTATAAGGGGTTATTTTATAGTTTTGGTAATATAAAAGTTTACTTATTAAGTCTTAAGATGAATGCTTCTTGTTAACTGTCAGAATTTTATACCGTCGGAATTCCATTGGTAGTATGACTATGTGTCTATTGGAATCCGAATCAGGGTAGGTATATTTGGTCTTAACCTGAGACTTGCATCGCTAATACTTGCGACAATCAGTATACTTTGGTTTTGGTAATCCACGACTTTAACAGGTTCTGTGTACGCCTCTTCTGGGTATACAGAGAATCGTAGTGTATTGGGTGTGAAGTCAAGATGGAAGTATCACTTCAGTCATATGGAGATGTGTTGGACAATTATGACCCATAGCATCACTGTTTCTACAGAACATTGTGTTGTTGTACAAATTAACTATGTGACAAAGGAAATTGCTCTTTTATCATTTGTAATTAGATTACCAGGATATATAAATGATAAAAGTCCATATGATTAGTTCCAGATTGATATGATATGAGACAGTATCAATCCATGAAGGTTTAATAATTAAAACATCCCTAGTCAGAGTATTATCGAGATTGGACATCGATAATGCGGAATAGACTAGTATTGCACTTGGACGTGTAATGGGAGCTTAACGACATAGTTCTTATATATTTAAGTATTGGATACTTATGCAAGTGTAATAGGAGGTTGTGTTTACCGATGGTATGGAAACAGCTTCGCTCTGGATAGACCCCTCGGAATTTCATTGGTAGTATGACTATGTGTCTATGGAAGTCCGAATCAGGGTAGGTGTATTTGGTCTTAACTTGAGACTTACACCGCTAATGCTTGCGACAATCAATATACTTTAGTTTTGTTTGTCCAGGGCTTTAACAGGTTCTGTGTACGCCTCTTCTAGGTATATTGAGAATCGTAGTGTATTGGATGTGATGTCAAGATGGAAGTATCACTCCAGTCATAGTGGAGATGATGGTCACATAGGATACGGAACTAGTACTCTTTAGTACTGCAGTCATCGGGATAATATGACTAGGTCATGATTATCCGATTATAGAGACTAGTTACCAGAGATCCGACATGTGCTTCGTATGGGGCAGACACAATTCCAGCCCCAGGCCTAGCACGTGACATCCGATACTGGATCGCAATACGCAATACTACGTATATTACGCCTGATATAGATTACATATTCCTTTAATAATTTTTCTGGAGAATTGGGTAGGCACGGTACTTTGCTAGAAGCCAACCATGTCTTGTAAATCAGTAAAAACGTAGTACTAGGTACGTACATGTTCGGATTGTCCGACGACCGGATTTACTGCCAACATATCCGGGGATCTCATGGGTTGCTTCCCGAAGATTCACCGATGACGTATGACTCGCACATTATTAATCTGGGATTAATTAATAGAGAGAGAAAATTAATCTGGGATTAATTACGGAGAATTTTATCTGGGATAAAATTCATATAAAGAGAGAGAACGATTAATTTGGAATTAATCTATAAAATAATATATTCGATATATTATACGAAATTAGATTTCAACGCAGAAATAAAATTAGATTTTAATTCGGGCAAACGAGTTAATTTAGAATTAATTCGCTAGCGACGTGAATAGTAATTTTGCTAGGCATAATTATTTAATTAAATTTGATTTAATTACGTCGCAACGGAAAATTCGTTAATTCGGAATTAGCGAACCCGAGCCCGGGAGTGTTTGCGGGTCCACTCGCATTTCGAATCGAGTGGGGCCCACAAGACACATCGTGCGTCACATCACTAGTCAACTTTATCACTTTAATGTGATGGAAGTTGTTGGTGGATAGTTGAGTGCAAAACACTCAAGTGTGATGGTTTGAATGACTAATACCATTTATTTAATTTTTGGTATATCATTTGAATTGATTTTTGAAATCAAACATAATACACACAACACAACTTCATCTTCTCTCTCTCTCTCCCTCACCAATCGGCCAAGGGCCAAAATTCTCTCTCTTTCTCCTTCAATGCCGAGAGCAACAAGGTGAAGAATAAGGGAATTTTCTGGCAAAATTTCCAAGTGCTAGCACACCAAAGGAGTCTCACAAAGGTGATAGGGAAACCAACTCTTGAGCATGGAATCACCATTTACAAATCCGTTCATTGTAAGTATGATTCTGCCAAACTTCTTTATAGTATTCACATTATTTTCATTGCTTGAATGATCTTGGGACTATAGTAGAAACACAACAAAGGTATCAAGAGCCTTGTTTAAGCATGAAATTGATTTAGGGTAAAATTTGGGTAAAAATGATTTGAGCATGATTTAATGAAATTGATTGTTTGAGTATGCTTGAATGATGATAACATAATGTTATGCATGATCAATTTGATGAAAATTGAATTGGATCAATTTTTCCCCAAATAGTAGGCTTGGCCGAAAGTTCAGAAGCCCTAAATATCATGGTAATTTTGTTTTTTGATCATTGGATGAGTTGAAAGACTTGGGAAATGTTGATCTAGGATTTATTTTGATTGAAATTGAAATCGAACAATAAAACCCCAAATTGCCGTACTATTAAGCATGAAATGATATGATTTTTTGATTCAATAATGTTGGACATGTGTTGATGATGATTAGCATGATTAATTAGTAAATTGGTGTTTTGGAAATGTTGATTTAAGTAATTAATTATGGCTAATGCACTTTAATTAAATTTATTGGGCTAAATTTGGAATTGGGGTAATAAAGTTGTATTTGGGCTTAATGGGCTTGGTTGGGCCAAGTTTGGTTTAGGTTAATTGGTTGGATCCAATTGGGCCCTAAACCATATCCATAAAGTCCAAATATAATAAAATGGACCTTTAATATTTTAATTGGGCCTAAATGGCCTAAATTGATTTTTGGCAAAATGGTGATTCCTTATTGGGCTTTGGTTGCCAAAGTCCATGCCTTATAAATTAATTGAAGGCCCATTGGACTTTAATTAAAATTTACATTGGATGTTAATTGGGCTTTGAGACCCGTAAAGATTAGATTTAGAATCTAAGTCGCAAAGGCTTATTAATAAAGTGTAATTATTTAATTTAGAATTAAATAAAGAATTAGTATTGAATAAAAATTAAATTGGATTTAATATTGTAGTTTAATATAATTCAAGAATTCGTACTTTGAGTACTTATTCTTAAAACGAGTTTGACTCGCGCAAATCAAATCGTTGTTTGAACATTGGATGGTCATTAATTTCAGATTAATTAATTGGATTAGATTGATTGATAACATGCTTTGTATGGATACATGGATGTGATGTATGAATAATGTATATCAGATGGATATTAGATGGGTGAGGGAAATTTTGGAAATTGTTGTAATAAATTTAGAATTTATTTAATTGGACCTGCGTGTCCAGCCTATTACCTCTTGACTCTTTGTATTTCTCTTCTCACCTATTCCCCTCAATGTAAATGAGGTTTCTTTAGAAGTGTTATGTAATTGGGTAGAAGTAAGATTTGTGCTAGTGGGAGAGAGGAAATGGAGAGATTTGTTCTAGGAACAAAGTGTTTTAAATATCCATCCGTATATCATTATTAATTTATTTATCGCGCCTTATTATGCTTTTAGAATGCATGTTTAAGGGTGTATGATGAGACCTAATCAAAGATAATTAATTGGTTGCCAATTACGCGAAAAACCCACAACAAATATTAAGCGTTTTTCCTTCCATTGAGTGATTCATTCTCAAGATCCAAGATTGGCACTGGTTTGTTGGCCAAAGTCAAGACCTTTGTCCATCGTGGATGTGTTTGAATCATGAAGGCTTTGTTCCATATCGCATGTCTTGTCCAAGTTGTGTTTTTTTGGCCAAAGTCAAGATCACTTCTTGTCCATCGACATCGATTACGAAGCTTTCCAAGGTCAATGGGTTCCGCTTAACTGGAATCATTTAGTTTGTTGCGCCAAAGCCAAGGTATAGTTGATTCAGAGGAAAAATGTTAGGAAAATATATTGGATATATTGGCATATATTAGATATGTGTTTCGGATTTGGATGTCCACCTAATGGATCTATGAATTGGATGAGATCCAATTGATCTTAGAGATCTACCTAGTTAAATATCATACAGCTTGTTGGCCAAAGTCAAGGTTGTGTGTTATTTAACGGGATCCTAGCCCACTAGGAAACAAGGTTTCCCGAGTACTCAACAGATGGTTAGAGGCTCGCCAAAAAATAGTGGGAGGCAAGTATTAAATTTGCAATTTCGTTTATATACTTGCCAATACGCGCTCATTTCAATTTTTCGTCATTAATTAAATATATATTAGTTGGACTAATATTAATCGTTGTTTTAAATAAATAGTTGGAATGTATTCAAACTACTTCAAGTTATAGTTGATTATATAATTGGATTATAGTAATCAATATATTTGAATTTAGATTATCAAATTATAGTTGATTATATAGTTAGACTATAGTAATCATTATATTCAATAGTACCAGAAATCGTTGACTGGATAGTTGGACTATAGCAATCGAGATAACTGAAAGATTAGTGTTTAAAACATAATCCTGGGTGAAAATGTCATTAAACGACTTTAATTTTCAAATTGGGAATAGAACCTCAGGATAGTCCTGGGAACTAAGAAGTTACTCTATTTTATAGAGCAACCTCTTGGGCCTAAGCCCGGAGTTGAGCCAATAGTAGAATATGATATTTGGAATATTCATGTAATGATAACTTTAGTGCTCAATCCTTTATGCTTAATGCAATGACACTTTAATTCTGTCATCAGACTAAAGGATTAGATCCTTATAACATGATGTTGAAATTAAAGATCTTCATAGATCTATTATTAAATCTTAGAAGTACAAATTGCATAAGAAGCTCTTTAACTCGTGTATGTCAGAGGGTACATCTATCGAGCACTAGGTGTCGAAGATAATTGCTGACATCGATCAGCTAGGTTAGCTGGGCAATACCTACATGGCCGAGACTACCAAAGATTTGATCTTATAGTCTCTACCCGAAAGCTGGGGCAGGTTCATTTTGAACCAAGAGTAAACTCTTGGAGAGTTGAAGGCTATGCTCTAGAAGGCAGAGCCAGAGCTTCTAAAAGCGGCAAATGCAAAATCATCACAGTCTTCTAGGAAGAAAAAAGACATATCCCAATATTTCTGCCTAAAAATGTGGCAAACGGGGTCACTGGAAGCGTGACTGCCGTATGGGCAAGGTAGACATGAAGGAAGTGAAGAGGGGCATGGTTCCGGCTTATAGTATGTTTTTCATAAACATGTTCACTATTAGTTTCAAAATTTTATTTTGATACTAGATGTGGTACATAATATATGTACTGATGTGCAGAATCTGCTGATAAGCAGGAGACTGACTTCAGTTGAGATCTACTCTGCGAATAAGAAACAGGATGAGAGTCACTGTTTTAACCGTAGAAACCTAAGTTTAGGAACTACCCTTCGGGTGTGTACCTAAATTAGGAAACTGTTAAAATGTACCTAGTTTGACTAGAAACATTATCTCTATATCAGAGTATAATCCGTTGCGGATATACCTTTATATTCTAGAACACTAAAGTGTTTCATTTTATAAAGATGATATTGAGATAAGCACATTAGATGTGAATAACAGCATTTACATTTTGATTATAAATAAATCTCAAACGTATGACATGACAAACAAATAGCTCAAACTAAATAAATCAGATGAGACTTATTTGTGGCATTGTTGTCTCAGACACATTAAACAAGACTCGTATATCCACACTTTTGAAGAGTGGATATTAGGACAGATTTGATTCTACTCAAATGATGTCTACGAATCTAGTTTATTAGGCAAAGTGCCTAAAACACATTTTTTTTACTTGGTAAAAGTGCAAAAGCCACCGATCTGTTAGCCCTCGTTCATAGTGAAGTAAGTGGGCCCATGTCTAGCTAGGCTAGAGGTGGATATGAACACTTCGTAACCTTTATGGATGTGGCATCGCGTTTTGGTTATGTGTATCTTATGAAACACAAGTCAGAAATTTTTAGAGTTTCGACACGAAGTAGACAAACAGATCGAGTAAAGTATTAAAACTATCACGGTTAGACCATGGTGGAAAATACTTAAGCAATAAGTTTATCAATTACTTGAAAGAGTATAGTACTCTTTCAATATGGACTCCTCCCGGAACACCTCAATTTGAGCGGTGTGTCCGAACTGAGAAACCGAACCTTGTTGGACATAGTAAGGTTAATTATGAGTCGCTCTAATCTACCATTTTCCTTATAAGGATATGCATTAAACAATGCAAAACTTTTTTTGAATAAGGTTCCATGAAAATCTGTTTGACAGACTTCATATTAGATATGAACAGGAAAGAAACCGGGTTTTCTCATTCCTGAAGATTTGGGTATGCTAGGCATATGTTTGGATGATTCCAAACTAGAACCCAAATCAGATAAGTGCCTAAATTGTAGGTTATCCTAGGGTAACCAAAGTATAGTACTTATACAACTCACAAGAAAACAATTTAATTGTTGCTCTCCATGTGGTTTTCCTAAGAGGAATACCAATATGCAGTGGTAAGTGGGATGAAAGTAAAACTCGATGAAAATTAGAGTAATACTGTTCAAGGAACCGATTCCTAAAAGAAACACTAACAGTTCATCAGGGATGAAACTGTACCAATAATCTTTGAATACACAAGAACCGCGCAAGTCAGAGAGAGTCAGAAAATAACCTAGGAGGTATGGGTTTCTGATCTCACCTTATGAAGATGTCAATCTTATTGAGGAAGACAAACCGACTACGTATGAGGAAGTGATACAAGGTATCGACTACCTATCATGGAAAAGTGCCATGATATTCGAAATGGATTCCATGTATACCAACCAAGTTTGGACACTGGTTGATGTACCGGAAGGCATGGTGCCTATTGGTACTATATGAGTCTTCAAGGAAGACATACATGGATGGAAAAATACCAACGTACAAAGCTAGGCATGTAGAGAAAAGGTATCATTATCAACATTATGTCGATTAAGACGAAACCTTTTACTCGTTGCCATGGTTAAATCCATTTGGATAATGCTTGCTAATGCTGCATGTTTCATTTATGAAATATGTCAGCTGAACATCAAAACCGCTTTCCTTAAATGGAAACCTTTTGGAGGAAGTTTACAACATCCTGACGGTTTTGTCGCACCAAAACAAGCAAACAAGGTTTGCAAGTTAATCGATCCATTTATGGATTGAAGCAAGCATTGCATTCTTGGAACCAGCGTTTTGATGTAATCATATGGTATATGATTTAATTTAAAATGAAAATGATTCTTGTGTATATAAGGAGGTTAGTGGGAGCGCACTAGAAATGATTGTGGCTTGTGTTTGGGCAGTGGGTTTGCCTCTGTGTTTGATTGAGTGGTGGGTGAAGCCGTTAGAGAGAGTGTAAGAAAAGTATCTTAGGTTTGAGTGTGCCGTGAGTGTGTGTGAGTGGCCGGAGGCTGTTAGGGTTTGGTTTTGTATTCTTTATATAGTGGTGTCTTGCTAGGGTTTTTCTTGTGTTTGTATATGTGCCGCTCATCCCCTCTATTTTGTCTTGTTTTTCTTTCCAAATTAAGGGATTCAATATTGGCTAATTTGGAAGGGGATTTGAATGGATTTGGCACATGTTTTGCATGTGGTTTTATTATTTTAGAGAGGGATTGGGCGTGTGGGCCTTGTGAGTTTCATGGGTTGCAAGGGCTTTGGATGGGTTGTATGGCTTTGTGTAGTGTGGATGTGTATGACATGGATAAATGGGCTTTCATGGGTTGCAGGGGTTTTGGGCCGAGGCTAATGTTTAAAACATAAATTGATTAAGCGAACCCGAGGCTAATTTAGTGAGTTCAAGTTCGATAAGGTGCTAATTTTAGATTTTTCCCTTCCAACATTCGTTTCCCGCGACTTCCGTAACTTTTCAGGTAGTGCCTCCATACGAAGCTCATCATTGGGCTTTATGCAAAAATACAGTGCCTATAGAAGCACCTATGCTAAAAAGAGAAGAGCTACAAGAATGGGTGTTTGTTATAAATGTGCTCGCATGACATGTAATAATCGTTGTCGTTCTTTAGGAATGGTGTCTGATAACCGTGAAAATAAAATTAAATTGATTAGGGATGGCTTAAGTAAGGAGTCTTTGGATGACCTATCTAAGACTTTTGAGATGCATTTCAGTCGATATGTGCATCATGCAATTCACATGTTATATACACAATTCCGAAAAGAAAGAAAACATATAAGTCTCGGGAATCTGACTCTAAAAGACCATTTTTGCCAATTTATAAGAAAATTAGATATGAAGCTTATCCCTGACGCATAGACGTCATTCAAGCCGTTACTTACTGTAAATATTATTTTCTTTTTGTCTTTAACTAATAATTGTGATTTATTTTGTTATTTCTTTTATTTCTCCGACAGGATCAAGACTTTTTGACTTTTCACGATCTATGTTTCTTTTTAGCTAATAATTGTCATTCCGCAGGTACTAGTGCTATTATTACTCACCCTTTTTCAAGTGTTAAAAATTAAACTCATCATTTCACTCTTCAAGGCATCCAGATTTGAGAAAGAAATGCAATAAAAATGGAAGCCACTTCAAGAAGACGAGTTGTAAACATCTATGTGTTTTGCGGTACTATTGTTGGTTCTAAGCCAGAATACGTTGGAGCAGCACAAGAATTTGGTCGAGTCATAGCTGAGAGGAATATGCACTTAATATATGGCGGTGGCAATCTTGGACTAATGGGGATCGTTTCAAGGGCTGTACATGATAGAGGCAGTCAAGTCTTGGGAACCATCCTAAAACCTTTGGTAGAGGTGAATCTTATAGGACCATCAAACGGAGAAGAACTAATCGTGCCAGGTTTGTCTGAACGACTGATGGAGATGATTAACAGTGCTGATGCTTTTATTGCTTTTCCAGGTGGTTTGGGCACGATGGAGGAAATTTTTACAGTACCATCTTGGGAGAACTTGAACATACACCGGAAACCGCTTAAACTGTTTAACGTTGATGGATTCTATGATTTTCTTTGCGTGTTTCTTGATGATGCCCGTGTTGGACAATTGTGACCCATAGCATCAGTATTTGTACAGAACATAGTGTTGTTGTACAAATTAACTATATGACAAAGGAAATTGTTCTTTTATCATTTGTAATTGGATTACTTGGATTTATAAATGATAAAAGTCCATATGATTAGTACCAGATTATTAAGATATGAGACAGTAATAATCCAAAAAGGTTTAATCATTAAATATCCCTAGTCGAAGTATTATCGAGATTGGACATCGATAATGTGGAATATGCTAATATTACACTTGTGCGCGTTATGGAAGCTTAACGACATAGTTCTCATATATTTGGGTATTTGATACTCATGCAAGTGTGATAGAAGGTTCTGTTTGCCGATGGTTGGGAACAGCTTCGCTCTGGATAGATCCCTTTGGAATCCCATTGGTAGTATGACTATGTGTCTATGGGAATCCGAATTAGGGTGGGTGTATTTGGTCTTAACCTGAGACTTGCATCGTTAATACTTCCGACAATCAGTATACTTTGGTTTTGGTCGTCTTGGGCTTTAACAAGTTCTGTGTACGATCTTCTGGGTATACTGAGAATCGTAGTGTATTAAGTGTGATGTCAAGATGGAAGTATCACTTCAGTCATATGGAGATGATGATCACACAGGGATACAGAACTAGTATTCTCATGTTCTATAACCATCGGGGAAGTATGACTAGGTAATGACTTTTCAATCATAAAGAGACTAGTTGCTAGTGATCCGATATATGCTTCGTATGGGGCAGACACAACTCCAGCCCCAGGCCTAGCATGTGACATCCGATATTGGATCGAAATACGCAATACTATGTATACTACGCCTAATATAAATTATATATTCCTTAAAAGAATATTTATGGAGAATTGGGTAGGCACGATGCTTTATTAGAAGCCAACGATGTCTTGTAAATCGGTAAGAACGTGGTACTGGGTACGCACATATTCAGATAGTCTTATAACCGTATTTACTGCCAACATATCCAATGAACTCTTGGGTCGCCTCCCAATGATTCACCGATGATATTTGACTCGA